>JAQIVZ010000156.1:0-98349 GCA_034700945.1 Arrhopalites spinosus | reverse complement strand
GGAAAAATAGACTTGTTTTTTTGGCTACCCGCCATGGCCTAGGCCATGAAGGGACTTGCCCCGCCGTGGCCTGGGTCACCCCATGGCCTACCACATATATATAATATGTATCTCATGTGTATAAAATATTATATAAAAGATAGATATTATACGAGGAGACAAGAAGAGAGTCAAATAGGAATCCTTTTGTAGTGTGTGTGGACAACTCTAGTCAATTCTTCAACTTGTTTCCTTCATTGTCGAATCTTCCATGTTACTAGATGGTTATACATACACACTTTGCATATAAATGTATGTATATATATATACATTAGAAATAGTTAAGAGATTGGAGATGCGTACTTCCTACACTTATGTAAATAAATATAAGTACTTATACATACAACTTTTGATGTCTTGTATATTATTGTGGGAGCAAGCACTTTGAAACTGAGCTTTTGTATCTCTTGGATCCCGATTCCAAATGGACACACAATTGTAGTACAACACACACACACAACTACGTACATGTACAAGAGAGGGGGGATATTATTGTCAAGGAACATTTATAGTTAAATATTGTTTGTGTCTCCCCATCCTCCATGAAGTACAGTGTAGTGCACTGGGGGTGTACATATTTTATTATAGAGTGTAACAAGTATCAATGTGTATAGGTAATTCAGGCAGGATGAGAATGAAAGATTAAAGGAGACATTTCTTACGATTACGATTGGTGGTGACTTCAACATTTTAGCTTGATCCCTCTCTCTCTCGTACTAGTTGTTTTTTTTCATGAAAGAATCAAATGAAATGCAATCGTGGGGATGGGGATGGAGGTTTTAGCTATTCTTATATTAAGTTAAGGTGAAGGAATGCATGGTTGTAATAAATATGCATTGTATCTGTATACACAACACACACACAAGGAGAGAGACATGAGTCGTCTCTCTCTCTCTCTTGAAATTTAGAATTTAATCTCCTATCATTCGCTACATGACCGGTTCTGCTTGGATCCAAAACATAGGAGCTTCTCTCTTTTTTTCTCATCTCCAGCCACGTATCCACTCCACCTGTTTTTATTCGTCAAGATTCCTCCCTTTCCTGTCCTTCTTATCTCTCTCGTCACTCCAAACTCTGACTGCCCCAGCGACAATAATCGTTCCTCTAACATTGTCTTGTTTCAAAACTTCAAACCTATACCAATAACCATCCCACATATGTCATATGAATGTGTTATGTGTGTGAAACCATGAAATTATATTATTGATCTTCATTTGTATTTATTTCATGTTTCCTCATCTCTCTCTCTCTCTCTCTCTTTCTGTACAGAGTCCACAGAGTGTAGTTTGTTATTCAAATTCCTTTTAAATTCAATCATTTCTTCATGGTCTCTATCAAAGAATTTTTGTTACAGTGTACAGTGTACAAATAACATAAGTACATGTATGACATTCAAGAAATGTATTGAAATTGTTGAAAAACCTGCACACAAAATTATTCTATTATCAGGCATAATTTTTTTTTATTATGAATTGTCCCATAGGCTGCTTACTTGGAAAGATTGTTAAAAGTTTATTTTTTTGCATATATAATGACGACGTTTATTTATTTAAAAAAAAACTTTTATATACTATTTTTCAAGTTATATTTTAATATTATACAAAAAAAGAACATCATAAAAAAATAGTAATACATAAGGGGCGGTGGTGGTTTGATTTTTTCCAATTTTAAAACATAATTTTTGCATTTGTTTGGAAGAAAGAAGAAAAAAAATTTGTGAGTGTGTATGGAATTCTCAATGTGGGACTTGAGGCAGTGGTTGAATTTGTGATTTAATATTGTATTAAATCTAAAGGAGCAACTTTGGTTTATCTTGCTAAGTAGGTAAATTGACGTTTAGAGTTCAAATACAGCAATATAATATCATACAAGACAAACTTTTACTATACGCCCCTATGAAACTTCATGTAGTTTTATTGACTATAGTCCTAGACACACACATACACACACCGTTCTTGTGTTCTTCTTCTTCCAATCTCGCCTTCTTCTTTTTATACCTAATATACCCCCTGTCAATAAAGGTAATGTTATATATGAAGTTGAAAACTAAGGACCAAACATTACCTCTGTGTACATGTACAGAATTTGATGGAAAAAATATAAGTATATTACAGGATTCAGATTTAGGTGTAGTACAGACTACAAACACAAGAAGAAGAAAAATTATGTACTCGTATATACTGAGGACTAAAGGGAAGAGTGGTGAGGCAGTGTAGAGGGGAGATAAAATAAATTATATAATAAGGATGTAAGTATAAGGGATGAGAAGTTATAAGATGAAAAAAAAAGGTTATATATAAATATGTTACTATCTGTTTGTGCTCACTGCACGGCGAGACCTTCTCAACTGAACCATCAAGATTTATTGCTCATTCCTATCTTTCCCAACACCTTTTTTAATGGCTACGTCCAAAGTCGTAGTCACTTTGTCAATCATCAGGATATCTCTCCCCGAAAATATAGGATCTAGCACATGCACTTGCATTCCCAATCCTTCAACTTGAATGTGCCAGTACTCTCTATACATTTTTATTATTATTCTCAAAAACTTTTTTTATAAGAATCTTCTATTTGGAAGATGATGAGAAAAATGTTTTTTTGGTTTCTAGAGTTTGGGAGATCTAGATTGTTTACTGTTATTGTGCCTTACTTTTTTCTGTACAAAAAGAGACTAGGGGATTGTTGTGGTTGTGGCTGGAATTACAAATTAAGCTGTAGAAGCGGTGCATTTCATGCTGACACTGATTTCTTTGTAAATCATCCTCAATGCTCATGTCATTTACCATTAAATACCAAATATTATTGTGTGGACCTTGAGGGTTAATAGGAGTACACAAGACATTCCTTTAATTGTAAACCCTCTGAGACAGTATGTCTCTCTCCAATTTGCTCTTTTTCATTTTTATTCTGTCCAGTCTCCTATACGCTCTTATACATGTAGTTTTTGTACATTGGTCGATAATGACTACCATGTTGATCATCATGATGATCATGACGAAGACTTTTTGTAAGAGGACATTAAGGAAATGGCCACATAAATAAATCAATTATTCTACACGCATTCTCCTTTACTACCGAATACTAATACATGTGTAACTACCCTTTTAGTGTATACAATATTATGTATGTGTGTACTAGCTATAATTCATAATTGTCTAAACAAATAATATTTTATTTCAATGCGAAATAAATTTCTTCTCATTTGCACATGATTTTTTTCTTTCTCTCTCTGCTGACTTGACTTGGGGTGGTCATATTACAGACGAGGTTTTTTAATGTAGGACAAATTCTACGTATTTTTGTACATATGTACAGATACAGATACAGTGGAACTAAAAACTGGACAAGTGGTTATTTATTAGGGAGGCAAGTATTGGCACATTGGCTATTAAGAAATAAACATGGGATTATTTATGGAAAAAAATGTATAAAAAAAAATTAGTTTTGCATGGATCAAGACTATCTCGAGACATGATGAGTTGTGTGTAATCATTATAGAGTTAAATATTGTTGCCTGTCATGAAAACAAGCTGTCGAAAAAATTCTCTGTGTAAATAATCAAGAAGGGGACGTCTGTGATAGAATTGAGAATCAAAAGCCTAAATATCTCTCTCTCTCTAGTGCATATCTCTGTGTAGCCTGTATGTTGATGTGTGTTTGGTATTGAGAAAATATTCTGGATTGAGTTAATGTTTGTATTTTTGTCGTTGTAGCATTTAGCATTGCTCAAGTATAAATAAATATAAATGTATTAGAGATATTATACTAAAAATATTATTATAAAACCCCATTTCTCTCTCTTTTTTTCATTACCTCTTTTTCATTACATTACAAAATATTTCTTATCACTTTGCTCTCCTCACTCGTTTCAATTTTTGAATTGGGTAAAGTTATTTTTTTTCCTGGTGAGTTCTATTAGAATATAAATTGTAATGGTGGAGATATATGAAGTTATATGAGAGAGAGAGATTGGAGAAAAAAAAATTATGTTGACTTTAGCATGATATCACTTGATGTCTGTATGATTTGTTCTTGACTCACAAGCTGGTTGATAACAATAAATAAACAAAAAATTGTTTTTTTTATTTAATATTTAAACTCCTCTCCCTCTCTCTCTCTTTGCTGCCTTAACAAAAGTCATAATGTATTTCTCCTCTTTTTGATTTACACTATGGAGTAAATGTCTGGTGTCTCTATATGATTTTAATCGTAATTGTAAACTGTGTGTAAGCTGATAAATTATATAGAATAATATACACATGTATGATATAACAAGAACATTGTCATTACACACAAAAAATTAAATTTAGAAATTACGTCATTCTAATAGAGAGCAAAACCTGCACTATTTCACTGTTAAGACCATCAAGTTTTGCAAATAGGCAATTCTCTTGGACATGTGTCTATACTTTCTTATGTAGCCAAACAAAATGAATGATGAATGTTGAATTGAAGAATAAACTCTTTTTTCTTATATTTTACAGCAAAAAAATAATAATAACAATGTTTAATGTCTTTGTATTTTTTTTTCTTTGCAGATGGTACAAGCGATACAGGTCCTTCGTGTACATCTTTTAGAATTGGAAAAAGTAAGTTGATTTTTTTTATTGAAAACATTACATGTTGTATTACAAATATTTTATATGCTAATAATTTAGTAGAATTAATTTTTTTTTGGCTTGGTTAGCCATTTTAATTTAGTTCAAATTTATTATTTACTGCCTATTTTTTTCTCTAAAATAAAATAATTGTATAGTAGCCATTTTTTATTATTTATTCTCTCATTACATTGCATCGTGTCTTAATTTTGAAGATGAAGATTTTTACTCGAAATTGTGTGTATAAACATGTACAAAGTTTAAGGTAAATTGTGTAGGAATGATGTTGTTATAGTCATAACCACCAGTCGATCGGCACGTTACGTTCATATATCTGAAGAATCTGTGTAAGGACTTGAGTGCCATGGAGGGGGATCCAGATTCAATTTTCAATGCATTTATTACATATATACAAGTTTATCCTCCTATTTTGGAGGTATTTCTTGTAAAATTGCTTGTTGTGAAAACCTAACTAGGAATATGGGGAAAAGAGACTGCAAAAAGTTGTACTAGGACCACTGTAAGTTTTGAAGCTGAAGCTGAGAAGGAGAATATCTCCATGCGAGAGAGAGAGACCGAGTTAGTTTCACGATCAACAGCACAAAATAGCCTTTTACATGGGCTGTCATATCCAGGTGACGCTTCTCGTAAATACGCTTTTGTGTACATGAAATAGGGCTAGGTTTGTACTCTTATTTATTTGGGAATCATCATATAATGACTCTACATGTAACATACATATTCTCCACACAAAATACAAAAAAAGAGAGGGAGTGATATCGAGACTATAGTCTCAGCCCTTACACGTGTGCGTACACACACACACACTCTCTCTCCATATATTTCTGGAGGCAACTTATCCAAACTAATACTTGTATGAAAACTACAAAGTAAAAAAGGAAAATTGGCTAGATTCCATTTTACTCCAAGTCGGGAGTTTCCACTTGTAATTTTCATCAAATCCAAAAAAAAACAACATTGTACGTATACCAAGACAAAAAAATACTCTGGGATTTTTTTTTCTCTCCAAGTCGGGAATGGAACCTGACAAAGAAATTAGTTCCCTATATATATAGGTTACATTTTTTTTAGTTTTAGTTTTCTGAATAAAACAACAGAATTTAGTTTTTATTTAGAGAGAGAGAGAGAGAGAGAGAGAGAGAGAGAGAGAGGAATTTATGAATTTAATTTCATGAGGACAAGTATCGGTCGAATTTATAATACAATTTTTTTGTATATTAAATATATCTCTTATACAAGTTATACATATTAACAGATATATCAGTTTTGAGAGTGTAGGTATGTACAATTTTTTTTGAGGAAATGGCAGAATGTACAGAAAAGGAGGAAGGTGTGTGATTGCAATAATCATTCAAAGAGACAAAAGACTGTTCAGAATTTATTTTAAATTTAAATTTAACAAATTTTAAAATTATCTTGAGAGATAGATGAAATGTTTTTGACAGAAAATTAAAATACAAGAGAGAGAGAGAGGGAAGACAAACGGAGGTGTTGGACTGCGGTAGGTAGATTTAATATAAAAAAATATATTTCTTGGCCGCTTTGTTTTTTATTTGCAGCTTTGCAATTTAAATTATTTGAATTGAATGGATTGATAGAATTAAGTAATACATGTACTACAGTACAAGTACAATCTTTATGTATAAAAGTATCAAGGTTTCTCCTACGACAATAGGCAGAAGCAGGAATTTACTAAGGGAAGAAGAGGATGGCAAACAAAAACAGAAATGGAGAGAAGAATTAATTCGTAATCTTGTTTATTTTTTATTCTGATTGAATTTAGCATGACAGACTATGTATACATAATAGATTTAAATCTAACTGACTTGAATATCATTTCCCATTTGCTACCTCCCCTCTTTGCACAAGCACTGGTATACACAATTCATCTGTTCATGAATTAAATTTTTTTCAAATTCTCATTCGCAGCCATTTGAGACGAGAAGACGCCCACTTTGAAAAATACTCTCGGCTTTCTTTAGTCATAAAATATATACAGTGTATGAATGATGCTATTATTTATAATATCTGTGATGGAGAGTAAAAAGACGATACAAAAATTGAATGAGTACAACTTACAAGGAATGGAAATTTTCCTCACTGTACTACTGTACAATAAAGAGATGGAGATGGAAAGGGGAGAGAAAATCGGAATGCACCTGTGCTCTACCTTTTGATATTCTCTCTCTCTCGTCTTTTGGTCATAGTTTTTTGGATGGCTCTTATAAATTTCCAAGTGGCAAGTCAATTGGGATTCGGATGAATAGCACACACACACAGTGAGAGAGAGAGACAAACATGGAACCAAAAAATAGTATAAAGGGCTCTTTACAGATAATTATTTTTTTGGAGTTCCTTCAGGGTGGGACTTTTTATTTTAGTTAGCATCCTTGGAATTTTCAAAACGTTAATTCCATCACGTTGCAATACATTAACCTGGAGGCTTCTTCTTCATCTTCATCACTGTACAGATACTCAAGCACCCATTTATGTTTTAGGTGTACATTCTATTAAAAGGATAAACACCTTCCCGTCCTCTCTCTCTATCTCTCTTTGAAAAGATTTTTAAAAAAGAAGAGGGCTCCAATACAAATTTTTCTCCTCTCTCTCTAGATAATTTTATTTTCCTTATCTTGGGTGGTTTCTACAAAAAAAACATTTTTAGAGTTGAAAAAAAGCAACAGAAAATGGAGAGAGAGAGAGGAATGAACTTTTGTATGAGAGTTAATTTATATTAGAAGAAACGACAAGACAAGGACTCAAGTCAACGTATATATAAAAAAAAAGAATAATAGGAATAAACTTGAGAAAGGATTCTTCCATCCGCAATTCTTGGAATTTTTTGTTTGGCTCTCTCTCTAGTCTTTTCGTAAACTTTCTACTGTCGAATTTATTGCCTATGAAAGAAGCACTTTATATGTAAAATCTTTTCCAATTCAATGTCAGGGAATATGTTAGCGGAAGAAATAACAACTTCAGGGACTCCCAACCAAATCTGATGGGGTGCCTCTCTGTCTCTCACAGATACTCTCTTACCTACCTACTGTCTACTGTACACTACATATGTATACCCTCGTTATATTTTTTTTACATAGAAAATAGATACTCTGTCCATATAAAAAAAAGAAAAACCAATTTATACAGTTTGATGGCTATATATAATACCAAACATTTTTTTTTAACCTCCACCACACATATAACGCCCCAGTTTTATACCTTCTTTATCTTTTTTATATTTTTTTATAAAGAGAAACAAGAGAGAGAAAAGATTGAAATTGGGATTTGTACATGTGTTTGCATACACTGTACTAGTGTGTGTATGACATACTACAATTTCGTAGTAAGGGAGATGGGGGGGGATATTCAATATCATGAATGAATGGTGAATGATTTAAAATTTTGACTATTTGGAAGAGTGTTGGAGGATTGGACGTGATGTTGGATGGAATGGTTTCTTATGATGGAATTGAAACAAGGTCTATTGCGTGATTTTGCAGTCAAATCCATGATTTTACGGTGTACCATGAGTTGGCGAGACTGCGTGGCTGTTTGAAGATGCTGGAAATTGTGTTGATCCAACACGTTTGTGTTTGGATTTATAAAGGGCATCATAAGAGAGAGAAAGAGAGAGAAGATTAGTGCGTGTGCAATCTTTTGGTTATACGAGGAAGGATAGGTCCTCGTATACGCATCCATTTGACGACGACGAGTGAGTCAGCTTGAATTGAGGAGCTGAAGAAAAGGATTAGATGTACATTGTACATACATACAGACATACACAATGTACATTCTAGGTAGAATATACACATGCGGAAAGTTTTTGACGTTGTCTCCGTAAAATTTTCTTCATCTTTTTGCCCGTTTCAAATTTCACAAGCTTTAATATTATGTAACAAGCCCCGTGCGTCTGTCCGTCGACTTTGTAGCTCTTTGCTTCATTTCACATATTCGTTCCCACAATCTTCTAGTCATCATTCTCTCTCTCTCTCTACGTATACACGTTCTTGTCGTCTCGTTACCTCTTCTGATTAATCGACGGCTCTAGATGAAAACATTCCTCCACACATTTAATGTCTGTATGTACTTTTCTGCCATTCTTCTCCCTCTCTCTCTCTCTTGTACAGATATCACAGAATATCATACAAAAGTAATATTTTACCCAATGTAAAGACAGAGCGAGAAAGAGAAAACTTAATTTGAAATTTAACTTTGACTTCATTGAAATGGTTTATTTTTTATTATTTTTTCAAAATAATAAATACACATTTGGTATTGATTTTTGCACTACTATAAATCCAAATGATATTGTTGCTTGATGGGCCATGGAATGTGAAGGGATAAAGTGCCATAATTAATATGATTTACCCTCTGGGGCTTATTCTCTCCCTTAGTGTTAGTACAGGAGAGAGAGAGAGAGTAGACGGATGAATGTAAGTTGTAAAGTTAAAATCACATGTGGGTCCCATCTGGAATGACGGTTCAAGAAGAGACCCGTGGTAAATACTATGAGGGCAATTTTAAGTCTTGTCTCTCTCTCTGTATTCTCGAAACTCTCTCTCTAGGAAAAACTGAGTATAGTCGTAGTTCTCCTTGAAAGAGAAAATCTAGCTGTAATCCCTTTTTCCTTGTGAAATAAATGAGAGGCTCTCTGTTGGTCATAAGTATGAATGGATGGAATGGAGGAAAATTGAAAGTAGACATCATTTGAAAGACTACTGACATATCTTGTACCATTTTCTCATGTACACCATTACATGTCTGTATATACAGAGAGAGAGAGGAGTTTTTAGCCTAAAATTCTCAGGGAGCTCTGCATTTCTTGTCTCTCTGGATATTTGTGAGGAGAAAGAGAGAGAGAACAGTTACATTACAGTTATTTGAAGGGCTCTGGCTTCAAGAAAGAAATGAAGAGTAGAAGCGAAGCGAGAGAGAGAGAGAGAGAGAGAGAGAGAGACAAAAGGGAAGCCTAAAAGCTAGAGGAGAATAGGAGAGAGCCAAAACCGAAATGCCATCGGATTTGTGAGCGTCGAGAGAAAGGGAAAGCCAGCAGGCGGAAATAGCGAGCAGATCTTGATTAAAACTATTAATCACAGGCCACACAGGATAGGTAATAACTGCCACGAGCTCCTGCGTCTCTCTTCTTCTTCTTGGTCTACTCTTACTCTTGCTCCTGCTACATTACTCCTTCAACATCGCGTCATCCTCCATCCTCTCTCCTCCTTTCCCAACTTCATTCCGATGCGTGTAGACTCTAGAGCTCTCCTATTCCATCACTTGCTCTCTCATCTCAACCGCTGCCACCACCACCACCTCAACTTTTCGCACTATTGAAACTCCGATAATGAAACTGTATATATAGACAAAATTTATATACACAAGTAGAAGTACCATAGACAATTTTATACAGGGCATACTGTAGCCTATAAATATTTTTTACAAGAGAAAAAAAATGGAAGAAAATATTTCAACTTGGTTTTCTCTCTCTCTCAAGTTGACATTGTTCATTTAACCCTTGTAACCTTTCTCCATAGTACACATAACATAAATGTTATATATAAACTGTGTAAATTCACATGTTCACTGTCCCCAGTCCCTTTTTTAAAAAATGGGGACAGCGGGTAAACAAAAAATAGAAATTGTACAGAAAAAAATTGTAGCTTTGTCAAACTCAAAACTAAAAGAATAATTGTTGGGGAGACATTTTTGACGTCAAGTGTACAGAGTGACTTTAGTACTGTTGTATAATATTTATATTACATTTTAGTTGTAGACATTGTTGGACAGGGAAAAAAAGATGAGAAATAGAAAAAATAGTAAAGGATATATAGACAAGGATGAAGACAGCTTAATTGATGAAATAAAGGTTCTATTTACAATTTAACATTTGCGCGCATGATAATTACTACTATAAAATAATCCCGCCCTATCCACCTCGAACAAGTCAAGGGTTGAAGAGAGAGAGAGAGAGAGTTGGGGAGAGAGAGAGAGAAAGGGAAAAATAGTGAGTGTTGTTAATCCGTTGAGTAAAGCCCTTATGACATGTACAATAGTATGGCTTCAAGATCATTGTAATTATAGTAATATTCATGTTTGTAAAACCTCTGTGTCAACATTACCCATGTATAATTGTAGCATTTTACTCTTTTTTTTGGCTTGATTGAAAGTGTACACTAGAGCGGAATAAAAAAGAGGACGTTACTAAAGAATGTCGATTGACAGCTGGGGAGAAAGAAGGGACACGCAGAAATAACAGGAATAAATATTCTATTTTTTTGCCTTGTTCCACCGAATGTTTTAGTACATATATATATCTGTAGGTACTCGTACCCATATTCTCCATTTTGGGTTTTTTTTGACTTCAGAGCAAAAATATTGGACACTATGTCGGTACCCCAATACCCACAATATGGGATGTACATATATAGGAGAGAGAGAGAGAGAGAGAGAGAGAAATTGCAAAATAGCTTGGGGATGATGATAGTGTTTGGTACATTGGAAAACATGGGACTGGAATCTCAATGGAATGTCATTAAAATATCAGAATGTATTAAATTGGCTACATTGGCGCTTTTTCTCTATTCCTATTTATAAGCAGGAGAGAGAGAGAGAAAATGTGACTTTGAACCTAAGCCTATCATTGTCGAGTCAGTCTAATAAGGGACGAGACGAGGCAGGGAATGACAGTTGAGGGTCTATTTATTTGACTTGAGGTTTTAGTTTGATCCATAGCAGCCCCTCTCTCTCTCTCCACATTTCATCTATTATTAAACTGTCCCCATTATCATGACTAAAGTTTTTTTTTGCATTCCCCTCTTTATAAAATGTAAAATATTTAATTTTATATTATAAATTGAAAATACTATTGTATAATTATCAATTCAAAAAAATGACTAGTACATGAAGCATAGCCATTCTAAATGATTGATATTTGGCCAGAGGGGTCATGTAAATAATTTTCTTGGGAAAAACAATTTTTTTTTGCTGAAGTTTGGGATGAAACCGAGAAAATTTGTTAATTCAAGCTAATTGTATGAGTAAGAAACTGAAAAAGAGAGAGAGAGAGAGGAGTTGCCCCAAGAGGACGAGATAAAAAAAATAGTAATGGGGAGTTTAGGATGTAGGAAATGGAGGGAAAAGATTTTTCCTGTGTAATGGTAAGAATTTGGGCGTTGTGAAAATGCGGGAGAAGAATGGAAGGGGCGCCTGTAAATTTTCATGATGAGAGTGGAATGTTCACATAATATTAGACGAAATGACTTGAGGAGGGGTTGTTCTTGTTTTTTTCCTCTCTTGGTTCTTGTGGTGTTTTTTTTGTGTGTGTAGATTTTTACTTCCTTGGTTACAAAGATCCGTTTCTCCTTTCTTTTTTGTCCTCTCTTCCTTCCAACTTACACTGAAGAAGCGAAAATAGGGAAATGTCTCTTTTGTTCCGTTCAATTCCCATACTAACTTTTGCCTCCTTTCACCAGAAACTCTTTCAAAAAAAAGAGACTCTCTCCATTTCTTTTTTGGGCTGTTTGTTTCAACTTTATGGTATGTGACGCAATGGAAGAATAGGAGGAAGAGAGTTGTATTTCTATGATGATGCTATACATAAGCTTTTTTTTCTCTCCAAGAATACTACACAAGTCATGGATACGCCCTAGCCTCATAATAGATAAACATTGTGGAAGACATTAGACCGTAATAAAACACGGCCTTCGAATCGACAACTCTAAGATTTTCTATCATTTTTTTCTCCATCCCTCTCTCTCTCCCTGTTCGCCCATTCCCAATCTTGTTAAGGAGGAGAAACTTAAAACTGTTTGTACAATGACTTTATATTCATGTAATAGAATATACAGGGAAAAAACTGTGTAGAAAGATACAAAAGAGAGAGAGAGAGAGAGAGAGAGAAAATAAAACCACCCAGACTGTAGCAAACTTGATATTCATGAAAAGTGTAAGCGTTTTTTTTAAACAACAATAACAAGACTACTCGTGTCAGCATACCATCCTATGGAATTTGCATCCTTGTGGCCATGCTTTTCCCTTTTTTGACTGTCACTTGACAGTTTCTTTTATTTTTTCTTTCCTTTTTTTCCAAAACTCTTCTCTCCCTTCTCTTTGCTCCTCCCCATGTCTACTTATATGGAAAATTCCACTTGGACTATGTAGAATGTCAACCATGTTCATCATAATGAAGTACAAAGGTTGAAGAAATGATAGAGAAAATATTTAAATTCCAAACCACCACCACCCCGAACTTTACATTAATTCCAAACCAAAAAACTCAAATTTTTAAAGGTTTAATGTACTGTAAGCCCTTCTCTCTCTCTCTTTCTGTGTGTGTTCAAATAAGGAAGCCAAAGTAAGTGGAGCGCTTCTTAAGAAAGGAAATCAATAGCATTCCATTGGGTGAGGAGAGGATGATTTGCAGGATTTTTTTTAAAATATAAAAAAAAGTTTATGAATAATACACACTTTTCATTGGACTCTTCTCTCTCTCTCTCTCTCTCTCTCTCTCTCTCATACAAAAATGTACAAAAGGCTGACAGTGTGTACCATGTAAAAGATTACAAGAGAGGAGATTGTCCAGTTTTGTATAGAGTCGAAAAAGATTAAAAATTGTGCTGGATCATCTTTTATCTTTATGTTTTCTCCATGTCTTAATATAGTCAAAAAAATTAGTTTGTCCTCATCAAATACCACAAAAAAGTTTTTTTTTATACATTCCTTTGGGAAATAATTTATTAGAGATGGGACAAAAGCCAAAATAGAATTTTAAAAAATAAAAGGGGAAATGATTTTCAAGAATGAATGAAATAGACAAATAAAAAAAATAATTGAAATGACACGAGGAACAACAATTCATGTAAGCATGGGAAGATAATTATGCATATAATATCAAATTACTTGGGTTTTAGTTGGTGGAAGAAAGGGTTTTGTTGAGTTAAACTTGTCCCATGTTTTTCTATGGTTTTTATAATATTTGAATTGGAATTAAAATAGAAAAAGGGTTGACGGAGAGAGGGAAGACCAAGTGTAAAATTGGGAGAGGAGCAGAGAAAAAAGAGAGACCGCCTGCAATGCAAAATAGTGGGCTGATGGTTTGGGTTTGTGTTGAAGGTGTCACTCTTTATTTCGCTCCACTGGTCTAATCCCTTGTGATAAGCTCAAGAGAGTCGAATGAACCATGGTGCAATGCAATGGTAAACCAATCATTTCTAAACCATTCTCTCTCCTCTTTTTAAACTTATTTTGTTGGCTTCACGTCTCTCTCTCTGTTCTTGGTCCTCGACAATTTTTGCATGTGTACAAAGTTCCATGTGTTCCCCATCCATTTTAGAGAGAGAGAGCAATCTGTTTCTTTCAAACTATTCTCTCTGTCATTAATTGACGCAGAAAATACAATAATGAAAGTGAAGTCATAACAAAGCCGTCAAACCACGTCCCCTTGTCATTTGATTGTGTATCGCCCTTTCGTCACTTGTGTCCCTCTCCCATGCCACAAGCCATACTTTTTCCATTCAAATACGTTAACTCTTTTATTTTTCACAGGATTTTTTGCTTTTGCTTTTGTACACATAAATTTCTTTATAGCCGCTTCAATTTTAAGCAGATTTAGATTTGGCTTACTAAAGAGGATTTAAAGGTTTTTCCATTATGAAAATTGTATTTTTGTTTGCTTCCAAATTACAGATATTGTACATAGATTTAGTCCGTATGCTTTACAATTGTATGCACAGTAGAAATAGAGATTTGTAGACTAATACTCGTATATAAAATAAAATGTATGATGTGAAAAGAAGAAAAAATGGATGGGTATGATAATTAATTGATAATTTGTTTAATTTAATTTACAGGTACATGAACTCTGTGACAATTTCTGTCACCGCTATATTAGTTGTTTGAAAGGAAAAATGCCCATCGACTTAGTGATAGATGAACGGGATGGGACAAAACCTCCGTCGGAGTTGGGACACACTGGCAATGGTGATGCGTCACGCTCACTCGACTCCGCCTCTCATACGGACGGCGCGAGTACCCCTGATGTGGTAAGAAGTCATAAATGTCATCTCTCTATAAATTTTCTCTTAAAAAACTTTCTTTCCACTTGTTCATCATCATCACTGCATAAAATTTGAGACAGTAGTAGAAGAGAAAAAAAACAAGTCAAGGATCAAAGTCTTTGACTCTGATTATTTCATTCAATGTATTTTTATTGATCATCATATTTATTTTATAGGGACAAATTCATTTGACTTTAAATAGACTTGTTGTTTTATTATACAAAAATAAAACTCTCTCTCTGTAATGTAAACACACAAAAGGGGAAATAAAATGGGATTTGTATGGGGAGAGTAGTCATCACATTTGTTAAAATGTCCATGTTCCACTGGATTGAAATAGTTGACAATCCAATGGTGAAAAGTGTTGACGGGGGTTGGTAGGGGGTAACATGAAGCCCATGAAAATAAAGTAGAAAAAAATATTATGCATTAAATGATCTCCCCTCTTGATATTTTCTCTACCATGTAGAGTAGAAAAATAGTGCATAAGATTATTACGAGAGAGTGAACAACATTAAAAATTCCATTCTGTTGGATAATGTAAAAAGATTTTAATCATATCTGTATATTCATCGGAAGTATTCTATAAGCTGTAGAAAGCACAGAGAGAGAGAGAGAGAGGAAATATGAGATGGGTGATCGTTCAGTTCAACTTTAGGCTTCTCGCAGGGCTTGCATGTTTGCCATATGGCGTTCATGAGGAAATCAAGTGAGCTATACATTTTATACTATGGTCATTTTCATATAAAAAAAATTAATCAAGACTATACAGATATGCTGGAGTTGGAGAATGAAGGTGGAAAAGTTTTTTTCTTCTTGAAAACTTTATTTTTCTCTCTCTTGTGAATATTATGAGAGACTAGAATAGAAGGGTACATATTTTTATAATACGGTAAAAAAAGGGAAAAAAATAAGGTTAAACGTTAGTTGATACAAAATGTATCTTTTTTTTTTTTGAGGGAGTTATATAGAAAAAAAGCTTGAAGACAAGGAGGGAGGCATAAACTTTAAAAGGCAGGAAAGGCTGAGTAATAACGTACACCTTGACGCGTAAGTAATGCACTTTGAGAATAACCGATAATCCGAAAAAGAATAGCATTTGGGTCTCCACAAGTAGGGGGTCATATAGCGTGACCTATGATTACATTGTTGCGGCCTACCCTGCACACTGGCCATTTCACTTGTACCCCACGGGGATATGATCATTGGCCACATCATGCAACTCGATACCCGGCCTGCACGCTATTTCATGATCATCCTTCATTATGAAAACCTATCTTGGCCATCATACTATGCAACAAAATACACCAAGCTCACTTTTTTTCTATTTTTTTCTCCCTCTCTCTCTTGTATCATTCCAATTGCCTTTTTGTTATTAGTTAACTTGACTTTTTGTCGAAGCGTTTGTTCTCTCTCTCTCTCTCTGGGTTGTAACATGGACTGTGGTCGTTGTTGTTGTGGTTGTTATTGAGTTTGACGCTTATTTGTAGCTGTAGGAGACAGGTCGTCGTGCTCTGTTCATGAAACTTGTACCTTTATCTTTATTACTCCCCATCATCTCGATGAGCAATCAAATTCAAATTTGTTCTGTCTGTACAGACAGACAGAGAGAGAGAGAGAGTCAAAAGCATGAGATTAACTCTACAACATTTGTGTCTGTATGTCAAACGTGAGTTGAGTCAAGTTGTTGCTTTTATGAGGGGGTTAATTGTTCTCTCTCATCGTGACATTAAAATTATTATTGCTCCTCCATTACTCGATTAATTTGTTTTATTCTTCTTTTCATTCAATGTTTACAAAACATATTACAATCATTTTTTACCCATTCTTTATTTTTTTCATTTAAAGCAATTTTTTACAAAATGGTTCCCTCTTTTAGAAATTCTTTAAATTTTTTCCCTCCTCTCTCTCAACTGAGAGTCTCACTGTAAATGATAATTCAGTGTGAAGGATGAAATTATTTTTATATACATAAGACATAAGATGTAATGAGCCTAATTTTGTACCTGTACTCATTACATGGAAATAGGATCCTTTTTTTTAATGTTTTTTTTGAGACCGTAGGACTTGAGAGAGAGAGAGAGGAGAGAAGGGGAAGATTAAAGTACCTGGGATGTAATTTTTATAAAATAGTTAGAACTGAGGGAAATCGGATTGAAGGAAATGGCTCGAGGTTTTATTTAATTGCAAATGAAGGAATGGATTGGATCAGTGGTGGAGAGAGGATACTAATCATCACTGTTCGTACGTTCACTCATTCAATTTATAAGATGGAGAGGAGAGAGAGAAATTTTTTCTTAATGTAAGTTCAAGTTGTTGGAAACATTCACAAGTTAATGATGCAGGAAGAGGGATTTATTTGCAGGGATAGCAAACTTGCTTCACTGCTTCCATCACTCAGCCCCATGTAAAGCTAAAGCTTCGTCTCTATACACATTTTTTGAAAGATACAAAAACTACAGAGATATATCCATAGACCATAGTCCTAACCTAACTTTGAATCGACACAGAGAGATCCCCTCCAGCCCGAATGTAATCAGTAGAAATGAAATTTCAGAGGGATCCCTAGATTTACCACCATGCACGTTAACATTATCAAAAAAGATTGTGTGTCTGTGATACGGAACCCAATGTAACTCTCTTGTACGTATGTAATATTCCTTCTATCAACCCTAAGAGTTTTAGTTTTAGCTTCGCCTAAGTAAGATTGCACCCATGCCCATGGCCACTTTAGATGGATGGATGAATGACTGTATTTGATTCGTCGACTGTATTTGAATCTCCACTAGCCTAGCAAAGCAAAAGAAAATACATTACTCCATATATACATCAACTAAACCTTAGTCTCCATGAATTGATCATCTAAAAACTTCTCTCTCTCTCTCCTACAAAACATCATTGAAACGTATCAGCAAGTGATCTTTGTATTAAAAAAACATTTGATTCTGATATTATTCATACATGCCCAACATATACTCATGTACATATTTGTGATAGACTGTGTAATGGATAATATAATAATTATGTTGTTTTATTCATATACCAAACATGATTTGTAGAATGAGAGAGAGAGAGAGAGAGTACTAGTACATCTCTATAGAATTGAATAGAACTAGTATAGAATTTTATCTAAAATTTTTGTTGCGTAACTCCAAAAAACTACAAAGTGACTCTAAAGTTATTCAAGGTATACATTTTTATATCATCATGTTCACGACCTCAAGCCAACAACCAGATGGGATTTTTTGGAGAGAGACTAACTAACTACAGCTCAATGAATTTGTGTGTGTGTAGAAACTACATACACAATACACAAATTTTATATTGTATCTGTGCATCACAGAGAGAGAGAGAGAGAGTTGATGGATAGAAAAGAATGGAATGCAAATGTGCTTTGGCTGACTGGATGGAAGTGAGTAGTATAATATACACAGAGTGGAGTGTATTAGTAGGAAGATGAGAAAGGACATTGACGGGCATCGTGGAGTATGTTTTTTTCTCCCTATGATGTGGATATGTGTCTGTAGTCTGTATTAGTGTATGTTCACTGCATTGATAGGAGAATCATCAACAAGGCCTAGCTATACAGTACACTGTTGGCCATTATTAAAACGAATTAGAAAACATAGGGGATGATTTGATGCGATAGTTCATGGTTCCAAGAGCCATTCGTCCGTATCCTATCCAAATCAAAATGGACCAAATGGCCCAGTACATTTTATGTCTACGTCCATCCGTCCATCCTTCCAATTCCTATATCCCTTCCTCTACATTATACAATTATGATAAGGAGCCGACTGTCGGAAACCGAGGAGGAAACTAACTCTGTGTTGCTATTTTTCCTATAACACAAACTTATAGTTTCTCTCTCTCTCTTTTTCGAAGTTGCAACAAGGTGGGAAAGACAGATTTACTATAACATTTCAAAATCACAAACCATGATGCCATGTATTTTTTTTACGTCAGTGGAGATTCTTTATGTAGCCAATACCTTAACTCCATGTGCTAAATCTATATGAGACAACACATTGTATGTACATATGGTCAACCTCCAAGGTATTGGGAATTTTTTTTTCAGTGAAACATAAAATGAAGTATTACTCTAAACCTCTCTCTTGTGCTGTAGGCTGTTCATTAAATTTCACGTTACATTTGTACAGTCTAGTTTTGTATGTACAAAATATTGAATTTGATAAATATTCTCTACACTACATGTATTATGATATATCTTGTGTATTGTACAAGTTATGAAAGATTTGCCAATTTCATCTACATGTCGCTCTTTTTTTCGTTCCTCCTCTGAGTTCCTCCTTTGTGAGTGAGATTTAACGGTACGTGTACATTCATGTATTATGAGGCAAGATGAAGATGATGGATTATCATAATAAAATGAAACCAATTTAACTTTCTATATTAAGTCTCTACCTTCCTACATGAGAGGAAGACTCTTAATTTAGCCGGTTCCAAAAATTGATTTAGAGGAATAATTGTCAATTTTAAAAAAAAGCTCGAGAAGATTTGGATAGTACAGAGTACTACAGACACATAGAAAAAATATTATGGAGTATGTGGGCATGTACATGTTAAGTGAGACAAAAGTTTGTACTAGTTTGAGAGACTGTAAGAGTATCTTTGTATTGTCACATAGTAGGGAAATTCTATTTTTAATTTAAATTGAAAGCAAGAGGAATGACGTGCCAAAGAAGACGAAATGCTTCAGCTCCGGAAATAAGGTTAGGAAATTCGGTGGAGAGTCAACAACAATATAACGATGTGGAAAAATGTTCACATGCTCTCTCTCTCTCTCCCTGTGACTTGTATAATATACACACAACTTGTATTCTAAACTGTCTCCCTTACTTTTTTCCCTTCCCTCACACATTGGTAACTGGTTGATAGTTCGTCACATGTGAGAGATGTGTTTGAGACTTTGAGAGATGTGATGCAAATGTTTTTAGAGGGATCTCTCTCTCTCTTGAACTCATGAGGAGAGACTGGGACGACAAGTAGAAATATGTGGTACATATTGTATAGTCTTTGTACAAATATTCTATTTTCTCGCATCTTTTTTCTTTCCTCTACAATTTTGAGACTTATATTTTTTCCTATGTATATCTTATTGTGTGTTTTTCCTATGTTTGTGATGGACGCTCAAACTACGTGCTGACATTGCTAGTGAAAAGTGCACCGAAGAGAGTATCAGATGATGATCGTGTTTTCTGGTAGTTGTGGGACACTCGAGTAGGACTACGAGTCGAATGAAATGCTCGGAATTTTAATGTACATGCATTCCGATTCCAAGTTCTTCCGGGGGTACTCCACCTACATACGTCATGTATCACAAAAAAACATAGAGAGAATAGTACACACAAAAAAGTATCTTTACTCACATTGCATTGCACTATAATCGTCTAATCGTAGAATCATCCAAATGTTATATAAGTTGAGGATGAGCATAATATATGTAGGGACAGTACACACACACACACATGAAGAGATAAAACTTACAAACTAGCTTGTATATTTCCATATTCTTATGTCTCATCATTATAAACATTATTGCCTATATCTGTATCTCTCTACTTTATTCAATTTTCAACTCTTAACTTGGCTCTCCAATCACTCTCTCTCTCTCTGTTATATTCAGTATCATTCCAGCATAGTTTTTTTTGTATCTATGAACCAAACTATTTTTTTGGAGGATTGTTAGCTATTTGAACATGTTCGAAATTTTTTAATTTGTTCATTAACGAAACGAGCTCCTCGAAATTCCTCAACATTTATAAATGGAGGTATGCAGTTTGTCGTGAGGATCATGTTCAAGAAATAAAAAAAAATATTTTTCTGTAACGTTTGTTCCGTTATATAATTAAATAAATTTTCATTTTATGATGAATTATTATTATGAATTTTTTTTATATAAAAAAAGGATTAATTTCTATCATTGAATATAAATATGATGGCAAATATTAATCCAACTATGGTTAAATGAATGATTAGGATGAGAAGGACAAAAAATAACATGGAGTAGTATTTATAGATGGAGAGAATGGGCTAAAAGTATTGAAAAAAGATTTAAATGTTGGAGGAGTACACATCTGTTGTTTACAAAATGGAAATATTGTGTACAAATGACTATACCAAAAGTATTATTCTAATAGTTTAGTAGTATTAGTTGGCTATAGGCAAAAAAAAAGAATTAAGTGAGCAATGTTGTACCCTTTGGCCAGGAAAGATGATTAGTATATAGCAATTATGATGATTTGAGTCAGTGAGTCGGGAAGTCAGGCAAGAGAGAGAGAGAAGGGGGAGAGAAAGAACCATAAACCAATGGGTTCATATTAGCCCAAGCCTTGAGCATGAGTTTGAGAATAGGAGGCTGACTAAGTCAAATCTTTTCGTCCGAAAATCCGCTTTCCGTATTAACATTTGAGGAAAAACGATCAGATCGTATAGCCAGCCAAATAGAAGACTCATCTCTACAAAAATATGCACATTCCATATTCCCGTACATACATAGAACACCCTCCTTTTCTAGCTTTTCATTCAAAGCCCATGGCAAACACAGAGAGAGAGAGAGCTCCATTAGCCGGCTTAGAAGATCTCGAACAAACTTTCAGCTCCGAAAAGGATGAGCCTGATAACAATCGACACATTTCCAGAGTTGCTCAAAATCTTTTGTGTAATTGGGAAACATTTCTGATGTTCCCCGATTAGCTTCCCTGGTGGAAATAGTTTTTAGTTATTATTATTCATTCTATAACTACACATTTAGGTACATACACATTGGAATACATGAAGATAATCTTAAATAGAAATAAAGTACAGAGAGAGACTTTTCCTCTCTCTGTCTCTCTCTTGTGTTGTTGTGCTCCAGCTACAAGCTACAGTTGTTCCTTTTCTATCTTCACTTACCATCAAAGAATTTGTCTCTCAATCACAATCACTGAGTTGTACACTAGAACACGCTAGTTTATTTAACTCTCCCCCTCTCATTTCCTTACCCATTTAAAAAAGAGGGAGAGAGAGAAGACGTCAGGTGTTTGTCCTTAAAAGTTACTTTCAACAATTTTTTGTAAAACCAAAAAATTTCTATTTCAATGTTTGAAAAAAAAAAAATTTTTTTTAAAAGTCATCTTAAATAATATTTTATATGAATATTTCTTCTAAAAAAAATTTCTAAAAGAATATTAGTTAGGTTACACACCTAGGTAGATACATAATTGTTTAGTAAACTTGACATGGGGTGTAGTAAAGTGAGGGAGGTTGGAAAAATTTAAGAAAATATAAAGCAAAATGTAAAGTGTACAGCATATACAAAAGAAGAAGAAGAAACTCATAAGATGAGGTATATAGGATTTAAAGTGAGAGAGAGAGGGGAAAAGAATTCCTACAAGTCACTCGTTAATGGTAATGGTGAAATGAAATGGAGCCTTTCTGAAGACTGAAGAGATGGGAGATGAAACAACTTAAAGTTGTTGAGGGTAAAGGGGAATGTAATACCTTTTTCCATGGACTGACTAACAACTAAAACTTATATCTATCAACATATACCTATACAATGTACATACAAATACACACTCATGTATCTGTATCTGTACAGTAGAGAGAGAGAGGGGCTAACATGGTAAGCGTAGTGTAGTTAAAAAGTCGAAAAGTAGTTTTAAGAAGGAGAAAACCTCGAGTCCTTCCGTTGAATGTGCATTTTACGAGCTTTTTGCGAAACGTAATGGCTCTTAGCGCTGTACATTTTATTCCCCATGTGCAAATCATGGGGCTGAACTGAGAGAGACGAGAGTTGGGGCTCTTTTTTGTGTGTGTTTCAAGTGTATACACACAAAAAAAACACACACACACTTTTGTTCTTTCATGTGGAGGCTTAGGTTTAGTACTTTCTTTCGAATTTGGGTTGTTAGTTTGTACTTGTCAGTTGTTAGTTCATGGTACGTCGTGCAATATCAGGCAGGGGTAACTGATACCTGGGTTAAGAAGGTAGAAGAAGTAATATTGAAGATATATAATAAGAGTCCACCACTCTCTCTCTCTCTCTCTCTCCTTGTTTACTTCCTTGTTCAATGTCTCTGTCTCTCAGCCTCTCCTTCTCAATCGGACTATATATTTTTATGTGTAGTACATAAGCGGAATGGTGAATGGTCAAATTGGAAGACCAGGAATCGGGCCTTAGTGAGCCGTAGAAAAGGCATTGCCATGCGACGATACGTCTTTTATTGCCTGTTAGCCAACAATAAAATGATACTCAGTGGGCTTGGAATCTTTTTTTTTTGCTCGTCGTTCAATGTGTTCCTACATATTTTTTTTCTTCTCCATATGTATAACACTGTACAAGGTACAAAACAGAGTATGAAAAAGGTATCAAGGTTGTCTACTGATACTTGGACCATGCACACTCTTACACACTAACAAGTGCCTAATGTCCAGTCAAAAGCTGTTTACTTTTGTTAAAAAATACACCAAAAAAATAGCCCCTCAACTTGTACAGCCATAACCAAAATGTATAGAGTGCTTAGTAAGGTAGAGTCTACATATAGAAAAAAAATATAGCTTGAGAACAAGACACAAGACCAGGGAGAGAATGACAGTCAAACTTCATGTTTATTTTTACGATGAGCAATATTCCTCGTCTCTTGTTGTGTTACTCTTGTCCTTGTGTTGTTGACCAGCAACTATTTTCAGTTGCTCATACTCTTTTTTTTTATTTGAATCTCTACATAATCCTCTATCCATTGTACTCTTATACTTATGTGTGTACATACCAACATGTGCATAAAATGTACTTGAAAGGGGTTCAAACAATTTTTTTTAAAAAAATAGTTGTGACTCACCTTTACACCTTTTACATTAAACTGACCGCGTGTTTCATATTAGTAGCTCACTATAAGTTTAATAGTTTACCAGTACAGACATTTTATACTTGTACAGATAAATAAATGGCTCTCATTTTTTTCACGGCGGATGGATTCAACCTGTAATAGTACACAGGGTAAAATAGACATTCTCAAACAATTTTAGAAATTTTAAGAGACCGGATTTATCTTGTCATTTGGAACAATTTTTTTTTACCGAGACAAGGCTAAATGTTAAGCTTTAACCTATAAAATTTCATGGGAGTAAATGGAGCTTCGATTTAAAGCTCATTAAGTAGGTTTTTTTTTGAAATAAATTTTATCACCTTTTTAATTTTTCAAGAGCAACAATTATTTTTATGTCCAACTCAAACTGGAGTTGGACTACCAAAAAAAAATTTTTTTCAATTACCTACATAATGTATTATTTTTCTCACGTAAAAACGTCGTCATAAAAAATAAATGCTCTCCATGTGTCTGTGTCACACATGCACACATGTACAGATATATGATGAAGAGTAGAGTATTAGAAAAAAAAGGTTGGAGTATTTTGTGATATTATAGAATTGGAATTGAAAGGAAAAGTGAGAAAATAGGATGAAAAACTTTTTCATGTCCTGTTCTGTCGTAGTCTATCCTGTTAGATTTGGAATTACAGTTAGAGCAAAAAAGAGGAAATAGTGTGTGTGTTGTAATCCAAACGATTGGCTAGAACATGGAGTGTTATTTTGTGTGTGTAGAGAGAGAGAGAGAGAGAGAAATCTGCATTTGGAATCAATGTTCAATGGAGGACAGACGGAAATGAAAACTCGGGGTGGCAGTGGCTAGGACAGAATGGAATGTCCAACTCGAATGGCTCAAGCTCATGTCCGGATCGGATGTTTGAAATGGCTCTGCAATGAGACTGATGATGTCTGTGTGTATGCACACAGAGAGAGAGAGAGAGAGAGAGAAAGTAAAAGAAATTGTGGAAATAGAGCAAAAGAGAATCATTACGTCTGTACGAGATGGAGAAGAGGGAATAGGCAGATGAGGACAAGAGATTTTGAGAATATTGCAAAGGAGGTGATCTCTACAATATTATCTTGTGTTGACGTTGTACACATACCCCTCTCTCTCTCCCTGTACATATATGTACACATGGTTATTGAGGGATATAGCTTTTGCCAATAGTGAACAGATGAATGGATTGCATGAATCTAGAGAGAGAGAGAGACAAGAGGAAAATAGAGAAAAAAGGAGAGAGAGAGACTGCGGCTGGCCTGGAGGAAGATTGATAAGTCCCTTGACCGGAACGCTATTTCATTTTAATGGGCAGACGAGAGTGCTCAGAGATTCCATTAGATTGTTTCTTGGTCGATTGTCTAATGCTTTTCTACAGTGGACGGTAGAGAAGCAGGCAGCAGACCTCATTCCATTAGCTGGAGTAATAGTCAAGTCTAAAAGCTCCCAAAAGTCTAACAGCCTGAGTTTTTCCAAAAGCCGAATTTTCTCTCGTCTCCTCCTCAGCCTCAGCTTAGACAGACAGAGAGAGTTTGGTGGCTGGGAAGGAGGAGATGGTTGGTTTTGGTCTTGTTTCTTCCCTTATATTTTATACCTTGCAAACTGACTCCCACTCCCGTTTTTTGGTCCTTCCTTCCTTCCTTCCTCTCTCTTCATTTCTTTCCCTATTTACACTCACTTGGAAATCATCTTCGTTTTTTCTCTTCCACGCTTCCGAATCTAATTTGGCTCTTTCGGCCGCACAACTTGCAATATATCAGCTCCCTTGTCTCAAACTCTATAGTCTTTGTGCAGGTAGCCCTTTTAACTGGAGAAAAGTGTAGTAAGTAGTTCATCTGAATTGTAGCTTCTTCTAAAGGCTCTCTCTCTCTGCCACACAATATATATATATATACTCATCTTCCTCTCCCTCTCCATTAGTAAAGCTGAGTCCAAGCGTCACTTCCAATTTACGATTAGTTCCAGGTTTCAGCCTCCTCAGCCTCTTTCTCTCTTCCTGTCGACTCTACTCTTTCCCCGAAAAGGGTTTTCTTGTGTACAGGAAAGAGAGAGAAGCAGGTGGAAGTGCATCGTCTGTACGGGCTTTATCAGGCGGGAAATTTACTTAAGAAAAACCTTTCTCATTACTCTACGCTTAAGAAGTATTGTAAAATAAAATATAAAAGAAGATTGAGAGTCTAGCGTCACTTGTAATTTTATTTAATTTTATTTACAACTTGTGTAAGGGTTCAATCTAATATATTATTATATGTACCTATGTGCTCCGAATATATGTACACATTTTGGAAAGCGGGTGTTACAGAGTTGCGCATTCTGCCATGTTCTATTTTCCAACAAAATTACCAGTTTAGATTGTGCAACAGTAGATTTTTTGGTATAAATTTTAATCTTGTATGTATGTACTTATATAAAAAGAAATGCTTTTACAAAAGACACACGCTCTCGTTGATACCAAGTTGGAGAGAGAGAGAGAAAATAGGCGGGGAAATATTCATTGAATTTCGAATAAAGATAAGAATCCTGAAACAGGGTGGATTACACTAACGCGTTTCTGCCTTGGTCCGTCGTCGTCATCTCTCTCTCTCTCTCTGTCTCTCTCTCTCTTGGCCTATGTCTGGGTTCTGTGTCTATCTGGAGAAAATGGAGACGAAAGACTTGGAATCCCTCAGAAGGGTGCGTGAAGTATAGCGTTGTTGCTAATTAAATTTGTCGCAATGATTTATGATCCAGCGTTACTTTTCATCTCATCTCCGTCACGGCCTTCCCTTCTTCCTCATTCTCTCATCTTTTGTCCCCTTTCACGGGATGAGTTAGAAAAGGAGAGTGAGAGTTAGAGTAGCAAATGCTAGTCGCCATTAAATGATTATTCCGATTTCGTAATTTTCTCTTTATGAGAAAGCTCCCAACTATGTACTCCACATATTCCATGTAGTACCGCACTATATTATGTATATGGTGTACAAGTTTAAAAGCCAAACTAATTTACACCATTGGACTATGCCATGTTTTTTTAACATGGTTTTTCAATTATACTTTTTTTTGAGCCTTTTAAACTAAAACTTTTGAACATTTGTTCTCTTTTCTTTGACGTGTTGTTTTTTTTCTTTTTCTTTTTTTCTTCTAAGGGAGAGCTTGCATTTTTGCATGTTTGATTGAATTGAGGGAAAGGAAAGAATTATGAGGATATTATTTTGTCACCACTGCCTGCCTACTTGGAGAGAGAGTGAGAGAGTGAAAGACACAATGGTGGTCGGTATGATGAAGGAGGTGAATGAGAAGAAAGTCATTTTATAATTATTATTAGAATTGGAGTTTAGTTGTGAAGTAGCCTAAAGGTTAAGCCTGCCAAGCTACCAAGCTACAGCTACCTACTCCTAAGTTATCTTTTATCCTGCCAGCTTCCTTTTGCCATAATTTAGGTTCAGGAGGGACATGGAACAAAAGGGAATTTTTTTTTTATTGCACACTTTCTACAGACTTGTTGGGGGTCTTCCGACTGACGGACTATTTGGCTGTCGTTTAAGTGCTGCTCCTGCCTTTTCTCTCCTAACTAGAATATAGTGGAGAGGTACATACAATAAGAAAAAAGAAAGAGTCAAAGAGAGAGAAAGATGAAGTGCTAAATGAAATATTTATGGTCGCAAAAACATCACAAGTATTTTATTAGTACGGTGGGATGTGAAAACACGGAGGAAAATGAAGCACTTGTAAAAAAAGCCTTATTATTGAAATCAACGCTCTTTTGACTGTCTTACAAGTAAGAGAGAGAGAGAGAGAGAGGGAGGGGATGGGATATGTGTAGTTATTTTACATAGAGGAATCTCATCAAGATTCTGTCCACTGGTGATGATAATCATAGCGGCGTAGGATTCTATAGTAAATAAATAATAATATTCATACGTGCTGTAACGCTTGTACATATGTTCAGAGACAAACTATTTGTAATGCATTGCATATTGATTTTCATGCTCCATTGAGATGCCGAACACGTCCACCTTAATGGTTTACATACGCATGAATTTTACAAGGATTTTCATGTCGCCCGTCTTCTCTCTCTTTGCACACATTCACATATAATAGTGTACAATACAAAAATCTCATCACTGTCTTTAGATTTCCTTCCTCTTTATTTCCATCTTATCCTCATCCTCCTCCTCCTCCTCCTCTTGTCTGGTAATTCATAATGGCACAGAATCTTGAATTATGGAGTGAAATCCATTCATATTATGTGAACTCATGTTGTTGTTGTGGCCTAGCCTACATTCTTTTCCAAATGACAAATATTATTAAAATCTGTATACATAAATATTTATTACCCTCACTCCTCTTTACATAATCAGAAATATTTATGGATCCACCACCTCAAATTTTGAATTTGTCTCATTTCACATTGCACTAGGAATTTATTAACTTTTTAAAAAATTCCTTTCATCTTCTCCCCCTCCCCCTCCTCTCTCTCTCTTCTTGGTGTTATTTGTATTTGATTCAAATGCAATAATTTTGATTTTTTTTATTCTCTAAAATTTGTTTTATCATGTCACTACCTAAATATTGTATACTTGAATGATATTCAGCCTTCTCTCTCTCTCTCTCTCTCAATAAAAAAGTAACAGTAGGAACAATTATGAAAAAGAATTCGAGACCCGATTAAAAACATTTTTGAATGTGCATTTGCATTTAGTGATTGTAAAATGCATTGAATTCTTTTTTTTAAAAAAAAGAAATCTAAATTGCACCAATATTATTGATACAAGACTCGTATCAAAGTCTTTACAACGTCAATAACAATAGCCAAAATGATGAAAAAACATGAGCTGGGGATATGAAAATGATAAAAAATAAAAGTTTAGGTCGG
Organism: Arrhopalites spinosus; assembly: GCA_034700945.1. Lineage (NCBI taxonomy): Eukaryota > Metazoa > Arthropoda > Collembola > Symphypleona > Arrhopalitidae > Arrhopalites > Arrhopalites spinosus. The sequence goes on along the minus strand of JAQIVZ010000156.1, from coordinate 69,917 downwards.
TTTGTGTAGACAGATGTTTCATAGGACTTGTCCTTTTTTTACAGATATAAAATATACACAATATTTAATACTAGAATACATATATTTTTTGGCATTTAAGCAGGTGCAAAAAAAATTAGACAAGCTGGAGTGAAATTGGTCATATATATATATACACAATGTGTACACATAGACAGATAGAGAATAAAAGATGTTAGGATTGTAAGTTGTGTCTAAAATATTGTAACAACATTATACAAGCTCCTCCATAAATGTATCTAATGTGTTGTGACTATGTGTGTGTGAAAGAACAAGAAGAGGAGAGGTTGGTCCAGTAGAAAATATTGTAGAAAAAAATTGACATGGTTGGAACTGCATGTTTAGTTTATATTTCTCTCTCTCTCTCTCTCTCAGTGTTGGGGTTAAATCGTTATAATATAATAATTTGGACACAGAGTGTAAAAAAAAGTTATATTGGACAAGAACAATGTTTATGGCCAGTGATAACATGTGTGCAGTTCTATACCAAACACTACAATAAATGTTTGAGATGCGTGGTAATCGTAGTGGCTTCTCGTGTGCGCACTCCTTCAGTCCCCAATAGTAAGCGAGAGAGAGAGAGATAAACCAGAGCTAAAAGGCATGCAGTTAATAAAGGTAAACGTGGGTATCATAATTTCAAGCGAAACCATTGTTATGGTATGCCATGCCGTGTCTATGTTCTCTGCCTATGCCGTGAAGGCTAATCGTAGGAAACGAGACCAAAGACGATAGTAGTAATATATTATATTAAAATATATATAAAACTACTAACACACAATGTTACACTAGACTGACTTAAGAGAGAGAGATTTATCATTTGCGTGAATCTGGATTGAAGCGTGAGACTCATCAAACTCATGCTATTGTCTACAACCTTACAACGTTTTTCTAAGGGGGCTCACAGTGTGAATTAAAAATATCAAATTTGTGTGTATATTTCTGTGTCCCACTCTTTGACTGTCGAGTGACGGAACCTAACTGTGGCTACCTCTTATAACTTGTAATGATAGGCTTGATTCCCATCTCACAATTTTCTGATGATTACGTTGAAATCTACCCCCAAAAAAACTCCCTTTTCTTTTTTCTTATTTGTGTGTGTGTGTGTGTGTTTACAATCACAAATCAATATTTAATCCCACTTTAAATCTATTATATCAGTAAGTATTATTATTCTACACTCTTTTTAAAATGATAATCAAGAAAAGAAAGAGAAATGGCCATTTCTTTTGTTCTTATTAAGAAAATGATCATTTTATCATGATAGTCTGTTAAATAACATTATGTTGTATCACATGTAGTGTCTCATAAAATTATATGAGAGAGGGGGACAGAGATGCATGTATCATCATTAGAGATATCAGAAATTGTATTTGTTATTTTATCCAATCTCAACAAAAAAAAATTCTTCTGTAAGGATACTTGTTCCATGACATATCTCTTGAACTGGGGAGATTGAAAGGGATGATGGTAACAAGGAATTTATACTACACATGTAGTCGTAACATGTGGAGGGAGAAGGAGAAGAATTGGAATGTCCTGGACAAAAATATTTTATGACATTCCATCCTTTTTAATGAAGGAATGAAGAGTGGCCACCTGATAATCTATATACTCCTCCGTACTTGCCCTACTACTATAATATTCAGTGAGGGGGGAGAATGGAGATATAGAGATGTTTTAAGTATGGAGAGGAATTCTCCCTCCTCTTCCTCCTCTGGGATGAGAAAAGATGTTTGTCCAGGTTCACGATTCAAGTCAAGAGAAGAAGACTGCTTGCCGCCATCAAACTCTTAAATTATCATTAAGTCAGCCTGCCTTCTACCTATGCCATTACAAGATTGAGCTCTCAATAATAATGAAGCAAATAGGATAGATAGGGAGAGAAGGGAGAGAAAAACATGTAGCGGATCGACTTGGATAGGCAAAGATAATGAATTCATAAATGCCTCCTTCCCTTCATGAGAGAATGAGGGGTCATTGAATTTGACTATGACTATGGATAAAAATGAATGCATAAGTTAAAATCAATCCAAACCTCCACATCACATAAGAGAGTTAGATGCAACTCCCCAATCTTAATATAGGCTACATTTTTTTTACTATACAATTTTTACATGTAACACACTCAACTTTGAAAAGGGGGTCTCTTTCTCTTTGGCTTTGTTTTGTTTTTGTTTGCTTGCCTTTGGTTTTTTTTCTTCTGGTTTCTATTACACACCTGTCCTTCAACAAGACTGACAGGGAGAATAGAGTTTTTTTCTTAAATTTATATAAATATAATGCTCCTATATATACTGTGTATAGAACCCGTTAAACATTCAGGTGTACTCGGCACTTATGAATCCTTAAATTGTACCACTTATTTTTTTTCTCCATAGATTTTTCCTCCGTTCTGTCTACTTTTATTGCAAATTTAATGTTTTTTTTAGTTTTTTTTGAGAGAGGAAAAAGGAAATGTTCATTAAAAATACATGGTCTTGAGTTGAGTTTCTGGTTTTTTTAAAAAGAGAAAAAAATGGAATTTTGACACAATTTTCAATTTTAATTAAATGAAAAAAGGCTTTCCTCCTTTTTTTAAAATTCAATATTATTAGTACAGAATAGAGAAAAGTGGATATAAATATGATTATGAATATATAAATTTTAACAACTTGCCTTCATCAGGATTAAAAAGAGCTAGAGCATCTCTGACTGAATAAAATGAAGAGAGAGAAAAGTTAAATGTGGAAAAGAATGGAGGAAAAAGTTTTTAGCATAATTGATTGGATTTGGAAGCTTTCAATGTGATCATATGAAGGGAAATTCGATTTCCACACCAAGTCAAAGATGCTACAGTGCATTAACATGTAATGAGTTAATATGAGAAATCATCTATGACAAGTGTAGTTGATTTGATTTACACTCTCGACACTTTGGGACTCTTTCAAGGACTTTGAGTGATAAGTCTAACACAAAGCGGAAGAGTGTCGAGGATGAGGCTTTTTCAAAAAAAAATAAGTCTACCCCACACACACACCCTTTAGTACATCCAACAGAATGTGAAAGACAGGGAAAGCAAGGAAACTTTTGATGAGAACAATTGACGTTAGTAGACTACTTGAGTGGTACAAGAGTCTACAATGTCTATATATATATATATATATATATATGTGTGTGTGTGTGTGTGTGTGTGGAGGCAATAGGAATTTGTTGGAGACCCCATCTGCAAATCGGGTCGATTGATTGAATTTTCGCAATGAAATGATGGAAACAAATTGGTCTGGTGTGTTCCCTTGGTTGTTGGTCTCAGATTCCCGGGTATTTTTTCTCTCTCTTTCATTCCAAAAGGCTGATTGTTGGTTACGGACAGAGAGAGCTGAAGAGAGAGAGAGAGAGAAGAGTGCAGGAGTCTCGGTTCGGCTCTTTTCACGTAGGTTTAATCCAATCGCATCTTTTATCTGTTGGTGGTGTGGTGGTGGTTCAATTGTACTCGAAAAACTCTCCAACGAACAAAACTTGCCTTGTTCAAATGCTATAGAAATATGTACAACAACATGTAACTCCCTTCTTCTTTCAAGAATTGCTTTTGATGCTCAGTCCCTGTTCCTCATTCTCTCCCAATATTACATTGGAACCAAATTCATTGTGTCTGAGAGAGAGAGAGGAACATTAGACATGATGCAAAAATACATGTACAAACTTTTATATATATTCTGTTCTGTATATTGTCAAGCAGACACAAAAAAGGACGCTTCTGCTCCGCTTGTTTCTAGTGATCATGAGGCATTGGTTTGGTTCTGATGATGATTTCGAGGATGTCCATGTTGATGATAATGATGATGTGGCAAACACGATGAATTCTTTCAACTTTCCCTGCATTGATTAAAACTAACTGAAGCTTTTAGTCTGTGTTTTCCCCCTCCCCATTTTATAAATTTTATGTACATATATTGCATACGCTCTCCTACTATTTCCATTCACTACTTCCCATAGCACTTATGATCAGTTCAGTCATCGTGAGATATTCTTTGTACTCCCATCCATTCATATGTGTATGTACATATATATTACATATGATCCCTATCCAGAGTGTTGGATTACTAACAAACGACCAGAGGACCATCATCCTTTTCTTCTTCTCTGCCCTGACTTTATATAACATACTTGGTTCCTTTCTGGTTTATATACCGTAAATATATTCATTTTTCTCTTTTCGTGAATTTTATTTACTTTTATGCGGGTATTTTATTTTATTTATAATTTATTTTGAACAATTATTTTAGTTTTTAAATTCAATATGCAGCTAAACACAAGTAAAAAAGTTTTTTTACAGTACTATTTATATTTTTTTTGAAAGGGTGTAGAAATAAAAGAATTACGGTATTCATAGTTCTCCATAATTATTACTGGCATTAGCTACGAGTTCTATTCTGGATTGAGGGGTATTGAATTGACAGAGAGAGAGAGAAAATAGTTGAAAAGGAGCTTGTGCCTGCTTCTACTTTTCTCTCTCTTTGGTTCTGTACATGAAGGGAAAATTAGCTATTCGTTGTTATAAAAAAAGGGAAAAAATCGATTCAGTCTCATTTGATTGAGGAAGAATATGACTGCTCTTTTTTTCTCTCTCTCTCAAACCCAAAGTTGGAAGCAAAAGCGCTTCCATTTCTTTTGTCCATCATCATCATAATTATAAAATGCATGTGCTCCTTTCTTTTGTTGACGTGTATTATATTTATAATATTAGAGAGATAGAAAAAAGAGTAAAAATAAGAATACATATTATGCATTCTCACCTAGTCTCCCATGTATTATTCACGAGAAAATTGCTAGCTCCTTCCCCATAATAAAGTGTAGAGAGCTGATCTGAGGTGGTAAATGGTAAAAAGCCATTGTTAAAATAGTCTACGCTCTTTCTCCTTTGAATACATGTGTGTACAATATTTTGTATGAATTGTGGCATGGGTGGAGATTAGAATGTTGTACCTGTCTCCTCTTCTTTTTTAGCCATGACCGTACGACGCTTCCAATATACATTTTAATATTGATACCCACACAATTTTCCCGGCACACGTTACATTTTTTTTTCACCCTCCCTCCCTCCTTTCTATGTGAGGAAAAATATAATCAAGTCATGAAGAAAGGAAAGAAAAGAGGAAAAAGTATCCCATGACATGACGACAGGAGGATGAGACAGCAAAATCTTGGAGAGAATTACAACTTTTTTTTCTTTATTATACAATTCATCCAATACCAGTGGAATATGAATGTTGGCCATTATAAAAGAGAATATTTATAGTGTTGGGGCCATATTGTTTGACAATCTTTTTTTATGGAGCTTAGCTTTTATTTTCACTTTTAGGCCTCTCTCCATTTGTGAACAAATGTGATATTCATGGTTCATCGTCTCTAACTTAGCACGTTAGTGTGAGGTGGGCGTTTAGCCCTTCTTTTCATCATCATCGTCTATTTTTTGTTTCTTTTTTTTAATCAACTTCTTTTAAAGTACATAAAAGTCGGATTGATGACTAGAATAAATTTTTTTTTGTGACTATAAATATTTTTTATTATAAATATTATTTTATTTTGCAAAATAAAAACATTCCCTTTTTATAAAATCATTATTGATTATTTCATAAAAGTAGAATTTGATGCCAAAAATAATTAATAGAAAAGGTTAAAATATAACAGTAAAATAAAGGGAAGCAAAACAGTATCATTTTATACTAGACTTGTCTTTAGCAAAAACCGGAAATCCGATGGTTGGTGGTCATGGCTTATTTAACAAAGTTGATAGAAGAGCCAAATAAAAGGGATGCAAAAAGACCTCACAAGGAAGTTTGAGATGAAGAACAATGAAAATAGTTTTCACTAAAATTTATGGTTACATTTTAAACATTATTATAACTACAAGTTGAAAAGAATTAAAGAAAAAATTTAACAAGATTTTTTACATGGTAGTATTGGTGAAAAAGAGGCGGGAGTAATGGTTAATGAATTTTATTTCATTTAATTAGCAAAATAGTTACGTGTTGGTTAAATTGTGCTTCAAAGTTCCACAAGAGTCCCATTCCACATTCAGATGCTCATCTGTACGCTATTTTTATGTCAAGACAAGGACTCATAGTCATTTCCTTTTCATTTATTTCTCAAACAACGAGAGAGAGCAATTTAAAATTTTATTCTGCATTCTATGGTTTAGTAATATAGACCAATTTCTATGTAAGATACATATGAGACAAGAAGAGATATAGGCAAGTATGGAGACTTCTTATTCTACCGCCATGTCGCATTATTATTCGGGGAAGACTGAGTGAGTGAGTGAATGAAGGGGAATGTGGTTTGAGTGGGCAATTTCAAGTCTCTGGTTGTCGTAAAAGTCTTCTTGAGAGCGTAATAGACGTTTTTCGGGTCATAGGACTCACGGGGCAGTGCATAAAGATGCTCCACTATAAGACCTTCTGCTAACCACACTTTGTGCACTCGCACACTTTTTTTTCTCCTCTCTCTCTCATGTAAAGGATTTTTTGTAGAAATTCACCTTGACTGTACATACAATTTTATTTGACTATTTTAAGGAGCCTAATGGCAACATATAGGTATACACTATACAGGAGATATGGGGATGTGATGGAAAAAGATGTAGAGAAAAGTAACAAAGTTTCCTGTCAACGTGAAATATTTTGAGAAAGAATCATTACTGTCTCATATATTTTTATAGTCAACTTTCCTTGTAAACCGTAACGAACCAAAGTTTACTTTTTGACTATTGGTGACATTAAATTTTATCTTCGTCTAAATTCACCATTGGCACATACTGTCGTCAGTCTCTCTCTCTCTGTAGTTTTTTTAGCACAAAACCCTTTTCTCCATTCTCCTTGTGTGCGTGTTTTTTTTTTTGTAGAGAACACTAGACTTTAATGTTTATTATTGTGAGAGAGTATTTTTACGCGTATCAAATTATAATAAGTACAAGTAGGTAAGTATATGTAGAGGTACATGTATAGGTAGTTTTCTCCTTCAATTTTTGATGTTTACTACTCGTAATCATCCTGTCAAGTAGGGACTATTGGTTTAATTCACATGATTATAATTCCACGAGTCTCTCTCTCTCTCTCTCTCTTGGTGAAGGTAGTTTGATTATCAATATAAATGGAATTTAAGAGGTGAATAGTTTGGGACATGGAGGAGGAGGAGGACATTTATGTGGGCAATATAAATACCCCCTAGTGTTGTCCAGGGTTCCTGTTGAGCGTGACCGAGTCTTGAGATTGCCATACACTTGACTACTAGATTACCCATCTCTTTTCTTCCGAATTTAGCTCGCTCCCTCCCTCCCTCCACAAAACATAAGCCATAACAGAAGTATACCTTTGGAAAAAGAAATAAGACCAGGGGGCTTCCAACTGTTTCTTGAATAAGATTATGTCATAATTGTGACTCGCATATTTCTCTATACATAAAGTTGATGGGGGCAAAAATTAATATTGTGAGGGAACACAAGGAGAGAGATGGAATATGTAGATTTTCAAGGGAGACCATAGTTAGCTATGTGTACAAACAAACAAACATAAAGAAAGAGAGAGAGAGAGAGAGAAGTTGTCATTATTGTTTTGGGCGGTTGTTTACATAACAATATTTGCACATAAAAGGAAATGAGGTTGGTTGATATGTGAGGTCCCCATTTACCTTATTAAAAATATTGATTTTTCTTGCTGGTGGCCCTCACATATTCTTAAAAATCCTGTAATCACAAATACCCACCACACAATACGATCAATGTATTTAAAAAGAGGAGGGGAAAAAAAAGTAAAAGATGATGGCTTCCTTTTTGTTTGTTTGTGTACATTTCCAATCGAATGATACTCATTAAGACCATGGTTAAGAATTAAGAATAGGGGTAGCCTTCTCAAAGAGAGAGAGAGAGAGAGAGAGACCTGCTTCCCCATTATAAAACATGTACATGGTGTTGATCTTCTTTGGTGGTTGTGTGTGAGAAGTGTCGTTAGTTTTTTTTATTCTTTTTGGGAAGAGTAGGAGAGTAGAGAGTGATAGAAAATTGAAGGGCAAGGGGGAGGGGAAAAGAGAGGGAAGTGAAGTAAGTTGAATTTCGATAATTTCATTTGATGAGACGTAAATGGTTGGTTGCAATGATTTCCCTATTCTTTTATTAGCATCTTTGACTAGGAAATTAGATGGTGTTGAAAAAAGGGTTATCATTCCAACAAGGGTTAGCTTACTCCCATCCCAACCCACACACTGTATCTTTATCTTTATATCATCCCAGTGCTAGAGAGGACAGTCGACTATGAAAGGAAAGTTTTTTTTATAGGGATCCTTATTATGTACGCTATATATTTTTTTAAAAAAGTCTTGTATTTCACTTGACTTGTATTAAATCTCTATATTTAAAATCCCTGCATGTGCACCAAGAAAAAATAGAGGGAAAACTTGATCTTATGAAATTGTAGGCTAGAGAGAGAGAGAAGCTAAAACCATGGAAAGAATGATTTAGTACTCGTCTGAACTTGGCATCGTTTCCCTTTACCATTCTTGTGTGTCTAAACTTTGAAAAAACTCTTTTTCTCTCTCTCTCTCCATGTACAAATGAACTTTGGATGAAGCTAATGCCATAATGGCACATGGCAATCTCTCTCTCTTGTTCTATCATTTGAAAACTCAGCTTGTGAGGATATGGATTACATGTTCATTTATGTATGGACAAAAAAAGATATTTTCTAAAATAAAGATACGAAATCCTTTATCCTTAACTTGACTTCTTTTTTAAAATCCTTTTATGCAATTCTCATTTACATTCCGATTTTTCATACATTGGAATAATGGGAAGATCCGGGATAATTTTTATTAGTCAAAGTTGAGGATTTTTTTACAGGGAAAAGTTTTAAATGTTAATTATATTCTGTGGTAATGTCTTTTAGAGTTACTTAAATTTTCATTGGAATTACAAAAACAATTTAGTTTGTCATTTGTAGTGAGTCATTTAAATTACTTGGTTTTTTTACTGTCTCAAAAATTATGTTGAAAGGATTAACTATGATCTATTTTTATGAATTAAAAAATAATTTAACTAATTTTGACTTTTTTTAAAATTACAGAGACCCCCCTCATCCTCGCTGTCGTACACTGGTCCGGGAAACGATGATGCGAGGTCACCATCCGGTGGCACTCCAGGTCCTCTCAGTCAACCTCCTAACTCTCAACATAGCACAGATAACAACAGTGAAGCAGGTATGTCATTCATTTTTAATTTTTATTAATTAAATTTAGTTTTTAAAATACAGTCAAATTTTCATATTGGTCTCATTTTCATAATATTGCAAAACCAAATTTCATATTTCATCATCATCTGTACTCTGTACTTTACATTTAAAAATTAAGTTGAAGGCCATGGGACGTAGAATATAATTTTTTGCAATTGGACAGATTTTAAAAAATGTTGAGCATGTCATCTCATTGAGTACGAGTTAACTGTAAAAAAATAGATGACGAATGAAAAAAAAAAGATTAACTGAGAAAATATTGTACATGAGCATGAGCATGCCATTGTATTAATTAAGATTAGTTAATGGTGACATTAATTTAAACAACATTTAGTTAAAATAAAAATAAGAGTGGGTGCTCCAACTCCAACAAAACATTTGTTAGGTACATAAATACAGAGAGAGAGATAGAATGCAAGTAACAAGGACGACACTAATAAGTTGATGACGGGTGGACGGGAAGAATATTTTCGGGAATGGAATGGGGGGGGGAGGGGAATGCTTATTTCAAGAAATCTGTCTTTGATGTCTAGAAAGAATGTAGGCGACGTTATGGGCAGTTGACAAGTTAGGCAAGAGTTGAAAGGTCATGCATTCCAACTTTCTGTGACTGGTTTCTTGTGGGGGGAGGGGGGGAATGGAGTGAAGGCTTGGAATTCCATCCTCCTCTTTACCTTTTACTTAGAAAATAATATATATATATACAATCCCATGTACGTCACATTCCCCTCACATGAGACGAAAGAAGAAGTCTTGACTTGAAGATTGATTCTGTTGACTCTCCATATTCTCGTATAATATTGTCAGTCCTTGAGTTTTGGTCGATTTGTAGGGAGAAAAAAAGGAGTCGGAAGTTAAAAAGAAAGGAAATACAATGTTCTGCAATATTCTTCATCTTTGACTCTCTCTCTCTCTCTCTAGTCGGTTGAATCTGTCATTTTATTTTCCATACGTTGTACTCGTCTGTATGTGCATTCCCCATTTTCATGTACTATTTTGTATCTGTACACAAGGAGGGCTGACAAGATTTTTGGCATTTAGTTTGGTTTACTCTAACCCTTGGGGTAGCCCTTAAGCTTTGGATGATGAGTGCATGGATGGGTGAGTATGTGACTGGGACTGAGTGAGAAAGACAGAAAACATGGAGAGTACAGATAGAGATTGTACATTGTACTTGTCTAACCATAAGACAAAGCTGGTTTGGCTGACTGACTACTGAGTGTACGATTGAGTTTCCCCACAAATGTGAGTGTGTGTGGAGGTGAGTAAGTAATCCTAAAAATATTCATTGAGAGAGAGAGAGAGGGATGGAGAAAGACCCTAAAACAAATAGTTTGAGGATAATGTTAGAGCAATAGGGAAAGAAAATGTGAAATTTGAGAATCCAGAGAGGATGTATGAAAGGAAAAACATTTGTGTGCTGCTCCTATTCCAGCTTTGTCTCTCTCCCTCCAGTTCATCTCTCCTATAATTTCTATACTTATTTTACACACTCTCTCTCTATGAAAGTAATGGTTCAAGCCATGGACACATTTTTCAGGGGAAAGACTCCAAAATTCATATATATGTAAGGAGAGAGAGAGACTCTCTCTTCATATATTCCGGATTTAGAGCGTTAAACTACTTTTAGTTGTACTTAGTTTACACCATTGAATTCTTCACTTCATAATACACTACACTCAGGATGTCAAGGGAGTACACATAGACCAAACCACATTGTGTGTGTAGTTGTACTGGCAAAAGTAAGAGATGACGAAAAAGAATCTTTTTTTTGTGAAACTTTGAAGCCACAGCTAAGAGCAGAAGACTAAGAATGGCTCTGTGTGTTGTTTGAATGCCTTATTTTTGTCTCACACAAGAAAATGTGTGTAAGGATGATATGTAGAGAAATAATAAAAAAATGAGGAGTTTCGCTGTACATGATGCATCTCGTCATTGACATAACAAAGTATCACATCTCATCTTTTGTCATCTCTGTACACCGTGTGGATATTTACGACAGATCGGGAGGACCACAAAAATGACATGATCTCATCTCACTATCTTCTTCTTTTGTCGCTTCTCTCTCCATTTATACTCTTGTACAATATTATCATACACACTCACCCCATTTGTACAAAAGTACACTCACACACAGAGAGAGATAATGGAAAGATGGGATACTTTTCCATCTAATTGACGACTCTTGTAATTACTCTTGTCTTTCTTCTTATGTGAATAAATATGACGAAGTTTTTATGTATCCAACACAAGTTAAAAAAGATATAACTTTGTAAAAATTTTAAAAGTAGTTAAGAGACTCAAGACTACTCATTTAGAGAGAGAGAGAGACTGATTCCTTGAGTGGCTTTTGGCTTGGAAGACAAAGACTTGATTGTGTTGGTCATATAAAAGATTCCTGTTATAAACACCTAATTGTTCAATGTACAGAGAGTCTCCTTACGGCCTCTCATTTAAAAAAATTTAAACTCTTCTTGTTGTTCAACTGACATGATGACTGATCGTTTCTTGCTCTTTCCGTCTGATGATTTTCCTTTAATTTTCATCCCTCTCAAACTTTTACATTACATTACAAACATTTATGTATTAACACATGTACCCATCATTTTTGCCATGATCATCCTACACAGGACAGTCAATGATGTGCACGTGGGTTAAGCTTTAGCAAAAAAAAAAGTTTAACATGGCATTAGAATTCTCTATTTTTTGTGTCATGTTGACTAAAAAAATGTTATACTCGTACAGCTCCAGCTCCATGCCAGTTGAACTCGCCATGTAGAAAAAAATTATCTTTGGATATTTGGATTATACACATAAAATAAGTTGATGGTGAATATTTTATTTTTTTTTGCGAAAGATTCAACATTGTAATTATTATTGTTCTAAATACTCTAGAGAGAGAGAGAGAAGAGGGCGAAATAATAAACGGAAAATCAAAAAAGTTTACATTATTTTTACTCAAGGTATATTATCATAGACCATATTGTGTAGTAGCTGTCTCGTTATAGAAAAAAGAAGAGCCAATACAATAACTGGAAAGAAGTTGAAAAATATGGGTAGGAGTTGAAGAGAGTACAAGATGAAGAAGAAGAAGAGTTGAAAATATGTTAGAAAAATAGAGGGACGTCTGTCTCTACTTTTTGTGGAGAGTGACTCTGAGAATAAGAGCAAGTTTTTAGGCGTGCCTTGAAAAATACATGTATATGTAATATATATATATTTTAGATATGTATTCTAGATAGTAAAGCTTCTACCATGTCGTCGTCATCTCGTCGTTGTACATCATGGATAGAGAGTAAAAGAGGAGTACCTAGCTAGTACACAAAGTTTGGCTTGATGCTCCTGCTGCTGTGAACATTTCCTCGTGTTTATTTATCTTGTGGTTTTTTTACCAAGGGAACTGTAACATCACTTGTGGTATATTTTTGACATCTTGAAAAACTTTTTTACGTATCTATGTCTTCGACGGAACTCAACTGATGATTCTCATGGCTCATCGCATCGCACGCATCATACTCTCAACTTCTCAATTCTAACTCGACAGACTTTCTAAACTCAAAATAAAAAAATAGTCAATGGCAGGGCAAGAGAGAATCCATGGTAAGAGTACATAATGTACATATGACTGTCTAATGTACAAAGATTGTGGCCATGTCTTGTGACTTTTTCACTCCAAAGTATCTCTAATTTTGAACTTATATATGAAAAATTTTGACAGCATTTTATTTATAGACATTTGTAGTTCCTACACTACTAGGTCTAAGTCTCTCTCTCTTTTTTTAAATCTTTCCCGTATTCTATTCCGTCATTAAAATTTTACGGTGTATGTAAATTCAAAATTCTTAGAATGATTGGCAAGAACAAGGAATCTAGACTGTAGAGTTGGGTTGAATATTTTGGTAACCTTTTTTTTGTTAAATTTAAACCCGTTACAAAAACTAAGTACGAAGGACTACTCTCAGTATGAATTACACTGAGGGGAATAAAATAATTTTGGAAGTCCTCCTTCTTTTTTGCTTTTGAGAGTTGTGAATGTACACAATTGTGGAATTTTATATTTATGGGAGTTACTCTCTCTCTCTCTCCCTCTACATTAATAATTTCAACTTTGGACAATATTTCTAATGAGAGAAATCCCACTTTTTTAAAAATGTGTACAAAGTCATATAGTCAACTGACCAAAAAAAACAAAGAAGAGAGAGAGAGAGAGAGGATGAGGGAGAAAGGGTTGGAGTTGATTTATAAATGAGAAATTTTTGAAATTTTTCATGTCCACTCAAGCTCTACATTTTATACTCGTACTGATATACAGGAGGGACTTTTTGTTAAAACGGGTATATTATTTTAAGCTTGTCCATTCACCATCCCTTTTACTTTTTCTTGTGTGCGCCTCTCTTTTTTTGAATACTTTCCAAACTCTCCAAGAGAGAAAGAGAGAGATAGTGTTGGGTAGTTTGAATGAATAAAGAGGAGACGAGTGACACAACGCCTTTTGCCTGTTATCATGACTCTATGTTGCATTTTCAAATAGGATGCTTCTCTCCCATGTTAATGAAATACAAACGTCATGTCTGTGTGAGGGACTGCCCACTTCCATGTGTTGTAGTTATATCATGGTCAAAAAAATAGAAAGAGAGAGAGAGACTTGACTTCATTTTAAGTAGGTACACCCTCAAATTGTACACCCCCCTTAAAAAATGTGCATATAAAGTAAGAGTAGACAAGTATGGCGTAAATTCAAACAAAAAAAAAGGGTTTACAAACTAAAACTAATATATTATACATATAATGAGAAGGTGGGTAAGCTTTGATGTGATGTAATACACTTCACTCCATATTCTTCTCTCTCTTGTTCATTGAGGTAATTCAGTGAAAGCTTTTATCGTTAGCGTATTTAGTAGTACGTAGTACGTAGTAGTAAACTACATAAATATGTACAACCAGGGTTTTAAATGGTTTCAGGAGTCAAAATGACAAGAGAAAAAAGGACTACACATTTTAACTAGAATATATACATATATGTAACATTGTGTGGAAATGCATGTACGATGAGAGACACGCAATGAGAGGGTTGAATATTTGTGGTTTTGCTCAACATGCGATAATTTCCATTTCTCAACCCCTAATTATGACAAATACCCCAGCATTAATTAGACAGTGAGCAACACATGTCGTTTGTCTGTCTCAGTCAGTCAGCTTTCAAAAAAAAAAAATTTACTCTGTGTTTTGTTTCGTTGACGAAATGTTGTCTTTCTTTACTTAAATCATCCCTAATTTAATTTTTAGTTGACTTTTTTTATGTCTATAAGTTTCTCCATCTTTCACTCTTTTATTTTCTAGCCTCCAACTAATTGTTTTGCACAAGAGAAAATTTTCAAATGAAAATTGTCCTCCTTGTCTTGACTTGTACATTTTAGGACAACAAGCATGATGATGATGATGATGAGCCATAAACTGAGACAAAAATAAATGTAATGTTAGTCTCAACTAAGAAAAAAAAATATCCATGTGAATTGGCATTGAGAAGTTTTTCGTTGATGGTCTCGTACTTGTTAATCGGAGTGAACAGAAGCCAGAAACGTTTTGGTGAAAATATATTGCCTAGCTTATATCATTACCAATGAAATTACCCAGTCAACCTTTTTTTCAAGTTTTAGAATTACAGAGAAAGGAATAGAAGAGAGAGAGAGAGAAAGAAAAAAGAAGCTGGTTTCACTCCACACAAAACTTGACTGGTGAGATGGTGATGGGGATGTGGTGGGTACTCTCTCTCTAGTTGTTGATGTAATTTACGTACATGGTTTAGTAATTCAAGATGAATTTTCAGTGGATAATTTCAAGATTATCTTCCGATCCATATTTTGTCTATAAAACAAGTCAGCAAAGGATAATTTATTGAGAATCCTAATAGGTATGGCACAAAGTGGCTTCAAACTTTATATCTTTCTATGAGTACTCCTATACTACACCAATTTACAATTCTTAGTTTTTTAAAAAAAAATACTCGAGGGAAGGAATGAGAGAGAAGTGTCATATCGCTTGTTGCGCGTCTAACATATTGCAGATCATTCTTTATTTCATTACACGCTTCTCTCCTTTGTGTTCATAAATTAGGAAGCTGTAAAATGCTAGTTTTTTTGCAATCTATTACCACGCCTGTCGTCCTTCACTAACTTATGAACTCTCTTATATTATATATACCGTGTGGTAGTCGTACTATGCCACCACATTGGTACGAAAAAGGTTTTCATAGTAGCGGCTGGGCCGATTCTTTGATTTCGTCGCACTCTCTCTGCGCGAAGTGGTGGGAGCATCTCCGAGTTTATGGAGACGGAGAGGCAGGCTTCCCTTTTTTTACGCACCACCATCACCACCACTATTCGCTAATATAGTACAATGTGCAACTATAAAATTTTTGTTGCGACTTTCCTCTCTCTCTCTCTCTCTGTGGGTAATAGAATAGGGAGAAAGGGGTTCTTGTATTCAAAAGGCGAGAGACATTTCACTTTTGGTGGCCTTTCCTTCTTGGTTCTTTCAACCCTAGAGATATTTCCTTTCCCACTGCTTTTACGAGGAAATATATCACACCATTTATTATATCATTGAGGCTCTTTCTCATGGACTCTTATGGTTTTACTCCCTCCACTACTACCTATGTCCTATGTGTAATAGTAGTACTCCTACTATTCTGATGTCCATGACCTACCTCAATCTCACTAGGAAGGCAGTTCAGTGTGGTGCACCTCTCCTGTCACTATCAGCATCAGCAACCAACTGACTTTGGCGTCAAAATAAATGGCCACTGACACAACTGACAGTTACATACGTCAAGTTTCTGAGTTGCTCATTCCGATTATAAATGTGTCCGTTCCCTTCATATCCCCCGTACTTATATACTTTTTGCAATAGACAGCCTCTCTCTCTCTCTCTCTCTCTCTCTCTATACTTTATACTAAACTTGTAATGCATATACGCTCTCTCTCTCTCTCTCTCTCTCTCTGAGTTTGATGTGACACCTTTTGTCACCCTGAATAATGACGACAAGTAGGACTTTGTAAGATATCCATGGCCTATACTTTTTTTATACACTGTGTCAAGACTATTGCTTCTTATATATAAATGTTGGGTGATATATAATATTTATTTTTAAAATTCAACACGATATTATTTAAATTTAACATTTCCTTCTCATGACCATGTACACATACATCAATGTACATTTGTGTCTTGTAGAGGTACATAATAAATTGTACAAAAAATTATATATTATAACATATGCATAATTTGTTATAACATCCTTAGAGAGAGAGAGAGGGATGATGTCTATAGAGAAGAGAGAGAGTAGGAGTTTTAAAATTTTGGCATGGCTCTTGAATAAGGATGTTGGACTACGTAACCAAGTCGAAGACATCAAAATTGTTAGCACTTCATTAATCTTTGACATGCCTGCTCTTTCTCATTATGACATTGAACAAGGCAGGGAATGGAGCTCTACATTGCTATTGGTATGGCAAACTCCATAAGGAACAAGGCAAGGCAGAGCTTTTTTGGCTCCATTGGCTTAGCAGTTTCCTCTATCATTTCAATGAGATGACATGGACATGGACCTATACGATTTCCACACACTTTTTTTCCCCTCTTGTTCTTCATTCGGGGTTTTTATCTTGTTGACCCTTCCATGTTGTTGGAAACTAAGTTGAGACCATGTAAACATCAAGATGGATCAGAGAGATTGCACAGTCAACTTATACTTTGTTATTGGTGAAGTAGAGAGAGAGAGAGTGGAAATGGAGGAACAGAGTCTCCGCATCCATGAGAAGAGCCATAGTCATAGCCCCATAGTAAACAACCAGACTTTGACTCTAGACACTGCTTCACAGACAGACACTTAGACGTTCATCTTGAATTTTACTTAAGTAAAGTGAATGAGGAGGAGAAGAAAAAGTATATATTCTTTGTGTATGACCTCTCAAGTCTTTTGAACGAGATCATGTTATGTATACATGTGAAAAAAATCAAGAGAGAGAGAGAGAGAGTGCATCAATAGTTTTAATCCTATGAGCCAAACGGCGTCTGTTTATCTTCTTATTCATTTTTCTCCAGCAAGTGTACCATCCTTTCATCTTACAAGAGAGAGAGAGAGAGAGCTTTCCATGTAATGGAAAAAGGCTTGGATGACATGCAAGATATTACCGTCAAGCTATGGTTACAACTTTTGAGCCTCTCCTGTAATATACAAGAGAGAGAGAGAGAGATGGAAGGATGCTTCCGTTTTTTTGAACCAGGTCATTTCACTCATCTCATCGACTTATCTAATGTGTACGACTTTTCTTTCCAAACAATTTCAAACTCTCAAACAAAATTAAATAATTTACAATGAATGGAGAAAACCAAGACAAGGAGAGAGGGAAAAAATACCAAGTTAACTCTCATAACATATCCTAACATAAGCAGACGTATAATAGAAAATTTCTTCATGAATCCAAAAGTTTTTTTTTCCTTCTTTTTTTCTAAAAAAAAAAGTTTCTATGAGCCCAACCCAAGACAGTCGTCGTTTTTGAGGATACCAAGTGTCCTGTGACAGTTTCCTTTAGTCTGACGTTGCAACTTCTCCATTTCATTCTAAATTGTGTGGATGTGTGTGTCTGCTTGTGTAGAGTGACAAAAAGTTTTTTTTTGGGAAAAAAAGAATAAAAACGTGGCGAATAGTTTTTCACAATGGCGACTCCTCCATGAGATTCAATAGATAGACACACACACACACAGAGGCTATATATGGTTTTCACTTGTATTAAAAGTGTGGCAAGTCCAAAGACAAATACTGAGGACAAGTTTTCAACAAAAAAAACAAGAATGTTATATCAAGTACATATCAAAAGAGGTATGAGTATGAGAGAGAGAGAGAGAGACTAAAGTCCGTTGGGTATTCATCTATCAAGAAGAAGAAGAAAAGGGGAAAAAAAGAAAGACTAAGAATAAAATGCAATCATTTTAGTAAATGTAATGTTTGTAATGATGATAGAATGAGAAGAAGCTTTCAATGCTACAAAACTCAACTTGGTTCTTACCTAACCTATCTCTCTCGGGGTGGATGTGAATTGTATGGAATGGAATGTTATAGGAAAGTAGAGATGAGAGAGAGAGAGTGCGAATAGAGAAAAAGAAGAGAGAGAGAGAGGAAGACTTAAAGAAAGGAAACAAAACGATAAAAACTTTTTCTCATTAACGATAAAAGTTGTTGGAGTTGGGAATAAATGAATTCGAGGCGCCTTGATATCATTATGATGTTGGTCCTTTTGTCTCTCCTTTTTCTTTTCTCTTTTCCCTTCTCTCCTTTCTCACTATCTCCTATCTACGTCACTTTCATCGGAATTGCAACTCTCTCTCTCTCATCCTTCTTCATGCAACCATTTTTCCTTCTTGTTTCTCCCTCCCTCCCTTTGTTCCCTTTTATTGTATTTATTTCATTTTTACCCAAAAAAACATTCCCATTTTCAACCAATGAGGTTGTCAACCATTTCTTTCTCTTTTTCTTCTTTTCTCTTTTTTTTTTTTTTTTAAAAAAAAATACATTTACATGGTTTCGGTTTGTTATTTGAAAATGATGTTGTTGTGGGGTATAAAAATAGACAAAAAAGGTGGTTCTCAGACTCTCTCTCTCTCTCTCTCTCTCATTTTCATCTGATAGTTATCTCTACAGAGATACCTACTGCCTACTTTGCTCGTCATTTTTAGTACATAGAAATCCATTCAAAGAAGTAGACTGACAAACCTAATCAAAATTTCACCACGGTTCGCTGCCTAGTATGCCAAATCGCTTAACGACTCACAGTCTCACATGCCACTGCCAATCAACTGAACTTACATTTCCGTCGTAAACAAACAACTAAAAAAAAGTCGCTACTGTGTATCCCTACCCTTTTTCTATTTCTCTCTCTCTCTATGAGCATCTTTTGAGACTCTTGTTTCTGTCTCTGATTTTATTTTGAAAAGGAAAAAAAATGGAGAAAGAGTCATGGTCTTGAAATTTGTAAATAATCTATAATATTCTATAACATGTACATTCAAAAATACAAATAAATATTCCTGGATAAAATTATACTCAATCATAAAAGTAGACAGGCACATTTTTTTTTGTTCTTTTGAAATGTGAAAATTTCAATATGATTTGTAAATAAAGTACATATAACACTTACGTATTGACAATTGACGACACAAGAAAATGCATAAGGGCATTAAAATGCACTATTGAGACGGGGAGAGAACATCAAAAACTCTTTTGTCAAAAAGAACAATAGAGACAATGGGAAAAATAGAGTAAACTAATTGAGTTTAAAGTCTAATTCATTTAGCTAACGTTGTAAGGGATATGGAGAAAAAGAGAGTGTGCGAGTGTGTAGAGGAAATGAATGATTGAATGAGATTTAAAATAGATTTTAATCAGTTTAAGTTTCGGTGTGTCTCTACATTTTGTGTAAATGTATCAATCCATTTGACTCTATTGAGGGAGCCATTGTACTTGATTGTCATTATTTGCACAAGGATGCTCTCTCTCTCTTTTAGGTAATGACAGATAATGGTAGTGCGCGGGAAGACAAGCTATACATACGAATTAACTCTAAAGGAATGGAATGGAGAGTTGAAAATAGCAAGATTTTCAATGTACCAGAGACAAATTCTCTAATGATTTTAAAGCTCTGACGTGCCTTCTTCCTTCTATATCTCCTATCTATAACGCTTTTGTGTGTGTGTAATGTGAATGTCGTGTAGGATGGAGTCTCGGGTGCTCCTCATTTGAATGCCATACTCACTAACTAAAGAGAGAGGAATGAAGGAGACTGGGAGGGAAAAGTAAAGCTGGAAAATAAGATTTCCCTAATGGTAGATTACCGAGTTGCTAACCTCGTTATGCAAATTCTCGATTGCGTTGAAGCGACTCGGCCTGTCATTTTATGACACTCGCACGAGTCACCCGCTTCTCTCTTCTCTCTCTGCCGTCTGTCCAAAACCTTCCTTATCCTATCTCTAGTGATATTCCTCCTATAAATATATCAGTTGGAACTCCTTTTCAACACACAAGTACATACCACACAACCTCTCTCTCTCTCTAGTTGCACCACGTTGGCACATAAAATATCTATAGAGACAATCATAATGTCTTTACTCTATTACCCCCATGCACTTTATATTGAAAATAAATTTGTCCTCTCCCTTCTTCCCATTTCTAACAAAACTACATTGAGGGAAACGAATTGGAATAGAAAGATAGAAAAAATAAATTAAAGTTTTTTTTCCTTTTATTTTTTTTGTACTATCACGTCTCCATTTCTAAAATAAAATTTTACCTGTGAACTTAATTTTAAATTTATTTACTACAATTTTAAATGGACTCCAATTTTTTTTGATGAATTCCAATACATGAAGAATAAATGACACACATAAAATAGGAGGGTTGAGACGATTCTGTTTGATTCGTCGTTTGACGACTTACGTCAACGCTTGATTGGAAGACGAGGGAGGAAGATGGGAGGTAAAATAGAAAAAAAACTACGCAGACGATTTACTTCAGCTCCCCAAATTTATCTGTAGTCCTTTAGTCATTGAAAAAGGAAGGAAGAAAATTGTAATATTGATTTGAAACTAAATTGTAATTAAATTTATCAGAAAATTGTCAACTTGTTTTTTATCCTTACATCCATTAATGTGAATGTTCTTGTCTTTGTGTGTTGTCATACAACACATTTTACATTGTAAATTGTAATATTCTAATCCCAACAAATTTTTCTTAAACATTTTACATGTTAACGAAAAAAATGATGATATTTTTCCACTGTGGCTTGGCTCTTGTACGAGTACCATTAACAAAAAAATGGTGTCTGTACATAACAATGGAGTAATAGAGTAAAATGTGAGGATTATGTTAGAGATGGTTTCGTCTGATAATGATTATCGTGAGCATGAGTTTTTGATGATGAGTCTTGTGTTCAATATAAATGGAATATATTCTGCACAATTGTATGTACACTATGAGAAGGATTGCGTGTTGAGGTTCATATGGATCAAAAATGGAGGAGTACCTACAGTCATATACATATGTGTCAAATTTTTGAAAATACAATACATATAACATTAGACACATGGCTATGGAGTAGAATATTTATAAAAAAGTATTTTCTTGTAGTCTAGTTAGGTTCCCTGACTATACATGTGTTTCGGTACTTACACTCATGTCAGTTGAGTGCGTCGCATACCTTCAAGAGAATATAGATTGAGCATTTCTTGTGGGTTTTACCTTGAGATAAGTTTTCAAGATTATTATTGCCTTCCTTCTTTACTCTCTCTCTCTCTCTCTCTGTGGTATTCTCAGGTTGAGTGCTTGGTTTGGTGTGTGTGTGTGTGTAAGATTTGCCGCACTGTGATATTTATGCTATGCATATTGGTTCGTTTCGTTGTTTGACTCTCTTACGAGTAAAACAAGAGAAGGTTGAGTATTGCCTCTCAAAGTTGAGTTGATTGCAATTAAGTCCAGCGCGTTAATGAGATTTTTTTTGAAAAAAATTGCCAGGGGGGGTTTGCTGGAAAACCATTGTTACGGGTATAGGACTATTAATTTATATAGAGCGTACATAATATTACATACATGCGTCTGTGTATATCCGTTTCCTTTTACATTAAACCATGGTTACAAATGGTAAGCTAAGGTGTATAGAAGAAGAGGGGGAGAATCTAAATAGGATTATTGGTAAAGGTAAAAAAAAGAATTGTGTATATGTATTCCTATAGAATATTATGAGTATAAAAGTTTTGAGGGAAGGAGTGGGAAAGGTTTGTCTTTTTTGTCCGTGCCTCGCGTTGGGACGCTTCAACGTTCCAAGTGAAACGAGCAAAACCCAAAGTTACGAGCAAGATACTAAATCTCGTTAACCTTTTGTGGTTGCATTGAAGATTGGAATGTTCTTTTTTCTTCTTCTTTCGTTTTTTTTCTTCTTCTTCATCTCCGAATGAGTTTTGTGTGTGTGTGGATGGATGGACCACAATTGAAGCAAATAGCTCTCTCGTCCTTTTAAAACTTTTTTTTTTTTACTGAAGAGCCATCACTTTACTTATTATAGAAAAGAATTAAGAACAGAATTTTCTCTCTCTCTTTGAAATGTGTACACTGTACATATTTAGTTGTATCTGTAGTTGTAGGAGGAGGAGGATCTGTACAGGTTATGAAAAGGATTTTTGCTGTTTTTTATGAACTTTAAAAAAAAAATCCTCTTCTTTTTTTTTTTTTCTTGGAGCAAATAAGGTAATGGGGTTAAAAAGTTTAAATTTTTTTATTTTTTATTTTACTTTACAAACTCCATAATATTGTTCTATTTCAAATATTTTTCTCTCTAAATTTTCCAGTTTAGTTTTTCTTGTAAAAAGAATACTACACTCGAAAATAGTTCATGGGTGTTGGTTAAAATCTTTTGTAAGTTTTGAGTCTCAACAATTTTGTTTTTTTGACTGAAAATGGTGAAAATGTAAATCATAAAGTGTGCTGTGAATGCACTTTGGAATTTTTGTTTAAAAAAAGAAGAGAGAGAGAGAGATGATGATACAGAAGAAGAGACTAAAAAAGATAGTTTTGAACTTTGTCTTTGTACATTGGTCTCCTCTCATATAATATTTTGCAGAGAGAGAGAGAGTGTGCCTTGTGTTAGGAAAAGGAGATGAGGGGTAAAAGTCTAGTTTGAGTCTTTCTTCTCATCGTAAGTTTTTTTGTAGTAAAGTAGTTTTGAGAGTAAGGTATTGTACATGTTCTCAACAAAACTTTTCATTCGGTCATAAATATTAGTTCACGCCAAGTCTACAAGTCTTTTCTAATTAGAGTTGGCATTCTAATTGCATGGTTTCGGCTCGTCCGCTCTCTCGCGCTCTTTTCTCAATCTTGTACAGCCAACTTTTGTTCAGTTCATTTTGGCTTGCCATCTTCCTCTCCCTCTCCCCTCTCTCTATATAACATGTATATTGTTAAAAAGAAGATGAGGTGAAGGAAATACCTGAGTAAGCCCGTATCATGAAAAGCAAAGTCATATTCATCTCTATACTTATTACATAATATGTACATATTTACGGGTACATGCCTAGACTAAACAATAGGTGCATGCAAAATCATCTATATATGCATTCCTCCTCCTCTTTCGTCTTATCATGTACAAGTTTCTTGTGTAGTACGAGTTATCAGCAAGCTCATAAAGTAAAGTACCTACTAACTATGAAACTGCTAGCTTAATGTGATGCGTAACATTATATAAATGTTAGACTAAATCCTCTCTTTCCTCATTAGTCCTTTGTAATAAATTCTTTCATTTCATCTTCTCTCCCTTTTTTTATATATATTTATTCTCAAGAGGGAGAGAGAGAGAGAAAAAAACAATGAAAATTATTTCATACCTCATAATTTTTAAAATTTTATAAATCTTTATATCAATCTTATTAACTACTACTTTAACTACTATTATTATTACGTCGATGAAAATGATATCAAAAAAAGGTGTTAAATATATTTTCATGTAATTATATCTCTTTTACATGGGATTTAGTCGAGGATAAAAAAAATTATGACATGAGGATTATTTATTAATTAATCTGTGGAAAAAACAACAAAACTTTAATATTTATTTATCTTTTTACATTACCTATGCATTATTATATTTAATATTGCAAAAAGGTTACAAGTGGCCTTTTATTTAATTTTTTTGACTAATATAACTACACTGTCTACAGTATATTTTTATGTAGTACAAAATAAGACAAAGATGGGGATGAGATTACAAAAAAACAAATTATTTGTAATTTGAGACCTTGATGCAATTGAAAAAGTTGAATAGTTTTGAAAAAAAGAAAAAGAGTAAAAAATTCAGGTTAATATAAGTTTAATGGTAGGAAAAAGGACTAAGAAAAAAATGTTTTTTAAAGGTCAGGGAAGGGATAAGTAATATTTTGTACAGGTATGAATGTGGAGTTTGAAGATGTAGACATTAATTATGATGGTGTTTGGTCTATATATGGATAAATATAATATTATTATAATAGAGGAGTTGATAATAAGGTAGATTGGAGGGAGGAGGGGGGGACATGAAAAGGAAGGCTGACGAGTGTTAGAGCAGGTACGAGTGGTTGCTCTGGTTGACTTAATTCTGGTGGCATATAGAGTTGGGTTGATTTGTTATGAAATAGCACGTTGGATAGACACGAGAGAGGAAATGTGGCTCATTATTTGACAGGGAAAATGACAGGAGGTGCTTTCTTTAATGTAAGAGCTTTGCCTCGTCGCTCTCCCTCCCCTCTCCCTCTCCCTCTTGCACTATTTGGTCGCTTAAGAGTCAAGAGCAGACTCAGAAACACTATACTTATAAATCTATTACTGCAAAACTTTTTTGAGGTCTTGACTGCATAGAAGGCCATACTCCAAACTTTAGCCCTCTCTTTTGTTTTTTACCACCAAACTTGCTCTTGTTCTTGCTCTGGTGTCTTTACATTTTATTCCTCTCTTCCATTTTTTATCTCTGGGCTGTCTTTTCTCACTTCCTAAAGGGGAAAAAAATAATGGAGTAATAGTAATTTCTTGAAATAATACAATCCTCATTTTTTAATGTCTTAAGCTACTACCCCCATTTTGAAAAAACATGATGAGGATGAGGAAGGTTAGTTTCGTCTTTTATTTCATCTGTGTATCCTGTAGGCTGTACTTTTATATAAAGAAGGAGCAATTTATTTTATTGGGATGATGAAAATATTTCTATGAATTTAATATTCTTTTCTTTTTTTGAAAAGTTATTATTTCACAGAATATTTCATTATTATCATGACCTTTTCATGTGAGGTCCTTTTGTTCTAACCCCCCCCCCCCTTGAGCCAATTGTTTTACAAATAGGCGGAGAGTAAAAAAAATGATAATAATTATGAGGGAAATGGTTGTATGCCTTGACAAATAATTTGGGGGTCTGACAAATTTATTTCAAGCGAGAAATTACTGCTCTTGTCAATCAGATATTTAAGTACGTGTACACAGTTGTCATGCACTCTCTCTCTCTTTACAATGTACAGATATTTTTGTATGTACAGCCGTTTAACCTCCCTTTTGGGTATAGATAATTTATGAAAAACCAGGTAAGTCCCTGTATCTGGTTCTGTCCGTGTATCTGTACACTGATTATCTATTGAGGAAGCTCAAGTTCCCCAGCCGGGATTTATTTTTTTTTGTCTTGTTACATTTTCTGGAAATGAAAATCAACTTTTTGACAGTGTAATGATTCCTATTATAGAAAACAGACAGGATAAAATAGGAACAAGGAATTGTCATGTAGGGAATAGAATAAAAAAAGGACAAAATGGTAGTTGATTATTTTTATTCATTTAATTATAATATAGCATCATGACTAGGACTAGGACTGGTTCAATTATAACCCAGTTCTTTTGGTTTGACATGTTCAAACAAAATTGTGGCCCCTCATGGATTTGTGTATTTACAAATATATTTTTATGTACTCCTGTACAGTTTTTTTTTCTTCTATAAAAAAGCCCACGGTCCACACTAATGTTGATGAAAATGAATGACCTGTCTGTAGTCTGTAGTAGTAGTAGATTGGGAGTCAGAACTTGTGACATAGTTGAAATCCGGTGAGAAATGTATAGCTTTTTTTATACTGTACATATGACTTGGTAATGCTACATGCATGGAGACGACAGACATGCATGCAATCCTAATAATATCCATTTAGCGAAAGAAATATCATGATATATACTTTTTTCTCCACAGCAATTCTAACATGAAGATAGTTTACTCATACATATGTTTGTTATTGACTTGTAATTTATACCAGTATATACTACACAGGGAAAAAAGCGAGGTATTCGGAGAGATGACAAGAAGGAGTAGCTAGAGTCAATGTCTATTCGGTAACTTGTGTGTGTGTGTGTTATTGCACAGCTCCCGTGATGTGATGATAGTAGTCCATGCAGGTATTTTTCCGTTGGATAATAGAGTGGGTAGGGTGAATTTGTATATGTTTGACTATGTTTGTGTACACCGTTGTCATCGTTTTCGTGTCCATGAGTGACAGGATAATAGGGAGTTGTTGACATCTTAACAAATATTGGGGGGAGGACCTAAGTCTCGACTGATTGTTCTAAGACAAAGGCATCCGTTTACATGTGACGATGTGTGCAAACGTCAAGAAAAGAGACCAGGTATGAGCATGACAAGATGAAAACATGTCGACAGTCCCCTATTTCTAGTTGACTCTCTCTTCCACATATCCATATGTATACATATTATTAGTTTGTACAATGTAAAATAGTAGACCTTTGCCATCATTATATTTACCAAAGTATCATGGATGAGGATGGAACATTCAGATAGACTGTAGAGTGGTAGCCATTTTCGTTCTAGTAGTTGTTACTTGTCAATTATTGTCAATGCGACTCATCCATTCCTATTATAGTAGTCCTCCTTTTTTCTCTCTACTTGTACACATTATGACAATAGTGTACACACTACATAAAGTCAACTGTCTCTCTCTCTCTTTATGTAGAATATAAAAAACCCGACATTTTTGTTCGCGAAACAAACTATACAATTGATTGTAAATAGTTTAGAGATATTAACTAGTCTTTTAACTTGATTCATGAGGGACAAGTGGGAGAGACAAAAAATTGTCCAAGTTGATTCAAGTCAAGTTTGATGACAGACGTCTCAAGTTCTTAACCATCGATTTTTATTTGTCATTTTAATTTTTAACTTGTTCCCCCCTCCCCTTTCCTTATGCTTCCCATTGACTACAATAAAAGTCTATGTCTATGTACATGTATGTACATATATTATTTATAGTTTAAAAAAAATGTCACAACATAAAGGAAATAAAAAAAAGTTTTAAAGGGAGCCTTCTCATTCTCCTCCTGCTGGGGACACAAATATAAAGATTAAGATGGTATCTTTTTACATGCTAATATATGGACTTGATTATTTTAAATGTCCATCAACCTATTCATTTTGAACAGCAAGAGCACGTTCTACCCGTCTCATCTTTTCACTTGGCTAGCGTGTATACATTTAATTTTTTTTCCCTCTTCTTCTTGTGTCTCTCACATGAATAACCTCGTAATTTTTGCTAATTAGAAGTACAAGCAAATTTCATCATGATGATGATGATGGTACATGCTGTTGTGTTGTCTTTTGAATGGGGCTTTGATTTCAATTGTAAATCAAGTCCATCCTCTCTCTCTCTCCATATCATACTCTTCCACTCTCTCTAACCTGATCCTGAGTCATAGGTGAATTAAAACGAAGCTGAAGCCATAATTACACGTTTACTCTTTCACATTCATAGTCCAGGTGAATTTTATATCAAATAATTTTTTTCATTATTATTATTCTACGTCATTTTACAACAGGGCCTCCTTTTTATACAATGAATTAATGTACGAGTACATAATTCATGTACATACTCATAACACAAAAAAATTCTCTCTCTCTCTCTCTTGAAACTAAACACATGGAGGAGAAGATTTTTAAATTTTGAATTGTGGCAGTGATACTATGCACTATACAATATGATAGGTGTATTTACTATTGAGTTAGTTGTACTCTCTTGTCTAATGTACGTCCAGTCCATAAATATAAAATGAAGATGGAAGAAAGAGAGAGAGAGAGAGAGAGCTAAAAGTTTGAACATGGAAATCCATTCTTTGGACTGCCAAGGGGTAGAAAAAAAAGGCTGTTGCAGTGAATGGTTGGCTAATGTTGGAGTCCTTCTCTCATTAATATTCAGATGAGATGAGAGAGAGAGAGACTTTCTTTGCTGTATAAAAAGAGAGGAAGGTTGGCTTGCTGGGGGAACATTGAATAGTAATATCAAGTAAGGAGAGGACAGTACTAAAGGATAAATATGAAAGGTGAATCCTTATGTTTGTGCTTGCTAGCTTTTTTGCTCATGATATAAAAAAAATACGTCAGTGGTTGCCTGGAGGAGATAAGAATACGAAAGAAGAAAAGAACAAGACGAAGAAGAAGAGAGAGAAAAGATAGAGTCTCTTTTTTGGTTCTATTTTATACATGTACAACATCTCTTGTTGTTCTTTCATAGAGTAGAGAGAGAGAGTGTGTTGTGTTGGATGAAAAGTGCGTCGGGTGAGTTCTCTATAGTAAAGGAGGAGGCTGCCAGGCACATGCTATCGACTCTTGTTGTTCTCAAAGAATAGGATTCTGATGAGCATCCAATGCTATTCAAATGTGGCGATTTTCTGATCTACAAAGAAATTCATTCCCTGCAAAAGAAAACCATTAACAATAACGACGTAAGACCATCGTTATATGCATATAAATAATCAAACAAGGAGAGAGAGAGAGAGAGAGAGAGAAAAAAAAACTAAGTCTCTCTTGAGTTCCATGTTCTATGAATATACATCACAAGGGAAGCAGCAGGAACTCTTATATCTGTTGTATAGTTTTTTTCTTGGTGTAGTACACGTACTCATACATTGAATATGCAATGCATATTATGCATACAAAGATTTTTTTTAAAAAAAAGTAATGTTAATAGTTAGAAACACAAGTTGATGGGGATGGTGAGTAAAAATGGTTAAAGTTAAAGTGCGTAAAGGAACATTAGTATTATTGGAAAGGTTTTTTGGTTTAAAGTTAAGTTTTTTGGTGTTTGTGTGTGTATTATGTCTATGAATTTTTTTGGTGAGTGGTTTCTTGAAAGGAACCTGAGGAGTGAGCCAGCCAGGCAGTCGAGTTGAAAGTCTTTGAATACCCATTCTATCTTGTTCCATACTCGATCCATTATTTTCAATTCACTCGCTTGATGAAAATGATACGTTCCTCGATTGTTTTCTTCTTTTCGTTTTCTTCTCTCTCTCTCTCTTCAGACAAGAACTCACTTTGCCTAGCTGGAATCCGATTTATCTTTTTTCTAAAGGGACATGCATCCATATTCGGCTCTCTTTCTCTCTTCGATATTCTCATTGTATTTATTGTACTTGTGCTACTACAGAATACATACATCCATTTATATCAAGTAACCACCATCATAAGCTCAGTTAACTGAACTGAGCTGTGAAAAAGAGAGAGAGAGACGTGATAGCTTCTTTAGCTATATAGATTTATAAAAAAAAGCAAAGAATAAAAAAAAATGTAAGCAGATTTAAATAGGATGCACAGTTTTTTTTATTGATACTCTCCACAACACAGACACACCATCCTCGACTATACCGACTCTGTCTAGTTACTATTTACTTGTCTTCAGAAGCTTGATTTTTTTTATTCCCTTTGTTATTTATTTAATACACACAGACTATCTCTCTACAGACTACTCAAAGGGAAGAGTTGTTACGCCTTTAATATTCACACACTTTTTTTACAGTCCTTTACTCTAATATTCATCTTCTCTCTCTCTCTCTCTCTCTTTATAAAATGGTGTATACCGCAGTCTCAGCTTCATCATTTTTTATTGTTTGACCTACAAGTTTGAAAATTAAATATACTACTAGTTGATAGTAGTAAAATATTATTTAAATTTGAAAAGTTAATATTTATTAAAATATTAATTATAATTAAAAAATAATATATTTACAATATTGTTTTTCTCTTCTTCTCCATTACTTAAAGAAAAAAAACTGTCTACCTGTATATACTGATATATATATACATGTATATTTGTAAGTATTAGAGTTGAAGAGATGTCGTATTTAACATGGCATTTATGACAAGGTACAGAGAGGGGATGTAAGTACCTTGTCAAAATTTTACATGTTTTTTGAGTTTGAGGGCATCGGTCGAACTTTGGAGTTGTTGAGCTAGGATGAAAGATGATGAGAAAAAGGAGAATTGAAAAAATGCAAATGTAAGAAGAGGGATAATGTTTTTTTTACCACCGTCTCTCTCTCTCATTTTTTTCAACCATCATAGACTACTATCTAATAACTATATAATATACAATCTGTTATAACAGATAAGGATGAGCACAAACATTAAATGCTTACAAGAAAACTTGAAGGAACACTTGATGCTTTTTTGTAAAGGTTCATGTACGCCGTACTCAGAAACAGAGAGATAGAGAATATAATAAGGAGAGAGAGAGAGATGATGGAATTAAAGTTTTAAAAAAAACCATTGACATACAATAGATATTACCTAAGAGGGTCACCTGAGATTATCTTGTTGTTCTTCCAAGATGGAATAATATTTTAAAAATAGAGAGAGAGAGAGAGAAAAACTACATAATATTCTCAGTGTGTGTGAGTGTACGAGTATCCATACAAGTTGCATGTTCATAATATTTTCTTATGATGGAGGAGCAAGTGGAGTAAAGTAGTAAAGTGTAAAAATTATTATGTATATTTTTATATACTAACATTAGTATTACTAGTAAGCGAAAAAGTTGTTGTTGAACGAGGAAGAGGCACAAGTAAAAAAAAAAGAAGCGAGGGAGATGTTCTAAAGAGAGAGAGAGAGAGAGAGAGTGAATCAGTCAGAAAAATGGGCATCAAATACCCTGGCGTATGTTCATTAAATTTAAGACTATCTCAACTAATCTAAAGTTCAAGTCACGTTTCATAAAGCTTCAAGTTCTGTATCTTTTTCTTTTCCTACCTTTACTCTTTAGTTCGGCAACGGTCTGTCTATATAATGGATTCCCCTCTCTCTCTCTTTCTTGTGAGAATGTCTTTATGTATGCGTCCCTATGCTCCTGTGTCCAGTTCTGGCCCATAATGCGATAAAGTGATAGAATATAACAAGTAACAAGACAAAAAAGAGCAAAAAGACTTTTGGTCTTTCTTCAACAGAGAGAGAGATGGTACATATTTTTTAACATGTAACATGAAGATATATACTTATACATAGAGAGAAGAACTGAAGAAGAAGAGGAAGATGGGTATAGATCTATTATTGATTGTAGCCAACTCCTCTTCATTATTATGTCCATGTCCTGCGTGATGTTCATATGCTCATTGGAAAAAAAATAGTTGAGGACTTGTTAATAGTTGGAAAAAGAGAGAGAGAAGGAATAAAATATGCTTGACGAGGTTGGTGGCACTATTTTAGTATACGGAGGCTTAGTTATGAACCGATGCAAGTGGAATACAAATGATTTTCCTCCATATTTAAAAAACACCCTTTCTTTCTTCTTCTTCTCATGGAATTACATTTTCTTTTTCTTCTTCCCCGTACTCTACTTATATAACACGCTCACACTTTACACACACAAAGTTTTCAAAAACTTGAAAGTAAAAAGCCTTTTAATTAGAAATCTTGTGTCTTCCTCTCTTCCCTCTCATGACTAACGACCTCTCAAAGAAATTACGGTTAAGGCTAATGCATCATTAAGGCTAGCTGAAGCTCCCGACTTATTTTTTTTTTTTTACAAAACAAATTTTTTTTTATTTACAATCAAAAAAACCAACCTTCTCTTTTTCTCTTTTATGACCGATTTATTTTTATTCAAAAGAATTTCATTTTGCAAACAAACTCTTTTTTTTTGTACACCGACAACAAGAAGAAAAAGCTGTAAAATAATTTTGAGTTAAAATAAAATATTATTTTTATTACATGTATCGAGATAACAATCTCATACATTTTGAAAGAAGAGCTTAATGTAACTCCTACACTTTTAGTTAAAGATGGTGGTTCCTTTTGTTATCATACTAATGGTGCGAATGATGACTGGTTTCTTGTTGTTAATTATAGAAGGTCATTGAGGATGCTCCTCTCTGTTGTTTTATCTCTTGTAATATAATTTTATTTTCTTGGTGCTAGTCTTGCAATAATCTTTGTGACAGCTATTTTAAAGTTGTAGAATACTTACAATTTTTTTATCTGGAGAAGAGAGAGAGAGAGAGAGAGAGAGAACCAGTTGGTTGTATAGATATACATGGAGTGGGTACAAGAGGGATAATGTGGTATTATTACAGCCAATCATCAAAATCCCATCAAGTGATGGCCACCCCATTATTTTCTTCTGCAGGTGTCTACCGACCTGCCGACCAACTTGAATGGCTCCTCTTAAATCCAGCTACTGTATTCTTCTTCCCTTCTCTATATTTGAGCACATGGCATGACTATATATATTTTATATCCGTATCAAAATATTGTGATTATTATTTTTTTTCCCTTACATATTTATGAGTCAGATTCCTTTCCATTAATGATTTTGCATCACTTCTTTTGTAATATATATTTTAAATTAAAAAAAACTGTCTTATACAATCTCCCATTCTTCTGTGATGATGACTACATCATATGACCTATAGGGAAAAAGTACAAAAGGTTGATTATGGGGTTGATATCTTGAGTGTGTTTTATAAGGACTTTTTACATGAGTAATTTTCAAGGGAAAAAGAAGAGAGAGAGAGAGAAGAATGAGAGGGATGATAAGAACATTTGGGATTTCTCTCGTAGTTTGTCTTTTGTACCATGGGGGCGAGGAGAGCCTTGAGGGCAGAAGTAGGGAGAAAAAGCCAAAGTGAGAGACTGGGAGTCACCAGAGAAAATTTTCCTGGGTAGTTTTTGATGAGCTGATAATTCGCCACTTTTTGCACATTCTTTTGTTTAAAATAGGAGAGAACGAAGGGAGTGAAAGCAGATGTGGAGGGATAGGAAAAATTTTCATGGGCTAGAGACAGAGAAATTATGACATGACACTCTCTGCCTTCTGTCCCCCTTTTTTCTCAGTCTTCATGGGTATATATATATATATTCACTAAAATTCCTGCTAGCCAGTAAGGAGGAAGGTGGAAGATGTGGAGTGAGTGTGATTTTGTCAAGAGAGAGAGGGAAAAGGAGGAGAGGAACATGGAGGGACGTGTAGATGTAGACAGGGAAAAGAGAGGGAATGTCATAAATCGCTTGGTTGCGGCACACACGACTCGGAGGTACCATAATAAAACCGTTATCATTGCCTAAATAGCTCTTCTAATAGCCTTTTCATTATCTTCTCCTCATTTCACAGTTGTAATTCTTTTCCTCTCAGTTTTCTACGTTCCTTTCGTCATTTTGTTGCCTTTCCAACTCCTGGAATTTTTACAATTCCTTATTCTTACTTTTCCAACCCATTCAACTTGCACCCGAAAAAACTCTCTCTCTCTCTTGCGCCTTCTTTTTATGATCACTCTGGCAAATCCTTCAAGGAGTTTTCGGTATATGCACCGTACACAATATTTCTATTCAATTTTCTTGACATTGTACAATGTCGTGGTATGTCCATAACAACTCTGTCTCCCGTCTCTCTCTCTCTCTCTGTAGACTACACAAAACGACCACCCATTTCCCATTTTTGTGGAGGAGTGTAATGATAATCATATGACAGAGAGAGAGAGATATTTTGTGTATGTATATAGACGTGGAGGGTTATATGTGTATAGTAGGTTGCACAATAAAAACATATTCACAATATCTGGGTATTATTATTATGATGCTATAAAGTGGATAGGTCAGGGGGTGGAAAAAAATGTGCACCTTTTTTACAGATATAGAGCTTTGCATTTAACTTTATATATATGTGAATTAGTTACATAAGCTGTATAAAATTGGTTGATGTATTCCGAGTAAGTGGATGCGGAGAATTTTTTGGGGAATAAGAGAGAGAGAGAGAGAGAAAGCAAGTGGAGGTTCCACAATTTGAAGGGTGCGTGTAGATTGAGTATCTCTAGAGAATAAGATGGGAAAAAATGGCCATCGAATTCGCTCGAGTGGTTTGGGACCATTTTTCAACTTCTTGTACTTTTTCTTCTTCCATCTCCATCTCCAAAAACCTTGGCCAAAAAATCTCCCCTTTGGAGAGAGAGAAAAAAATGGAGGGATATCTGTAGTCTGTAGGTATTTAGGTACAAGGATTCTTATTTCTGTTATTTTCCCTCTATTTTTTCTGTTGGGACTATATCTTTACACTAACATTGTCCATTCATTTTACTCGTGTTCAACTTTTACCCTTCTTTTTTTTCTAGGGTATTACGTCTACATTGACTATTATTTACAGTTGAAGAGATATATCTGTAAAGGGCTATTTTTATACACTCTTCCCCCTCCCCCTCCTCCCTTGTTCATGTCCATCGTGTGGGATTTTTATTTATAAAGAGGAGGGAGAGAAAATTTTCAGTGATTCTCATCATTCGTCCCTCAAGTATAGAAAAGATTTGGATAGTTAGAGAAGGGGGAGAGAGAATATTTTTTGGAGGAAAAAAAATGCCTTTGAATCTCCTTAGGTCATTCACTTTGTGGCTCATCTGTTTTCTGGTCACTCGCCTCCTCTTTTCCTTTTTCTCCTTGTGGGTCACTCTTTTGAGTTTTCTCCACTATTATCATTATTATTCTCTGTCTGTTTTTAAAGTCTTGAGGGAAATCTTTTGAGTATGAACTAGAAAAAGTAGGAAATGTTTTGAACACGAAACTTTGGGAGCATGAAACGTTATAAAAATAAAAATATTGGACTGGAAATATTTTTTTGAATTATATTCTCCATTTTTATTTTTTACCCCCTCCTCCCTCTACTATAAAATAAAATAATTTTTTTCTATCTGTACAAAGTAGACACAACAAGTTTACTGTACTTTTGAGTTTATTCATTAAATTGTGAGGTAAACAATAACAATTGACAGTGGTCCAATACTTGTAAGGTGTAGTCGATAGTACAGATAGTAAAGTTAGCTGTGCTGTTGTTCTCATTAATTCAGTTTTCAGGTTATACGTAATAATTTAAATGTTGTAATGATGATGAGCCAGGATGAATACTCACCTGCTTTCAATTCTCTCTCTCTATCTTTCATCCTTTTCCTTTTAATTTCAATATAAAATCCATCATCAAAACCCTTTTTCCACACACACACACACACACACTCGCATCTCTCCATCTCAAAAGAGAGCCCCAATGTAACTCATCAACATGGTAATATTTACGATAATGACGAGGAAATTCTCTTGAAAAAAAATATTCTAAAAAGTCAAGACGGAAGTCCGTATGCACAAAATGTTAGACTTGGGTGTACCTATCTGTAATGGTAAAATTTACAAGTTTTTGTTCATTCACATTTCACAAGGGAAAAAACAGGAAGAGTGGTTGAATGACGCCTCATTCTTGATCCTATTAGCCCAAATTGAGCTTAATACAGAGTGAGAAAAGCCCACCAAATATCGGCCTTTATTATCTTAATTTCTTCTTCTTATTTTTTTTCTTCCTATACATCAGACACAGTGCGGAACACATAAGACCGACACTCGTCGTGTCAGTCAGTGAGCCCATTCTTCATTTAATCCTTCAAACCATCTCTCTCTCTCTGTAGTTACCATGAATATTATTTTATACATTGACGATTGAATTAAAGGGAAAATTAATTTAATTAAAATCATGTTCTTGTTCATCACAATAAAGAATCTTTTTTTTATTCTTTTTTCCCTTCTTCATTTCACCACCATTATAGAGACAGAGAGAGAGAGACAATGTATGAGAATTTCATTGACTTACTCACTGTACATTCTACAATTTGGAAAATATAAAAGGAAAAAAAGTCTGGTTTTTTTGGTGGTGTTTGGTTCAAACTGGATCCATCTGGGGGATGGATCTGCTAAGTATCCACTTAAATTAATCTTGTACGTTGTAAATACCCAATAGTAATTTGATTGTAATTTTATTATGTATCCTACAACTTCAAACCTATCACCATATCTGATAATGGTAACATTCAATGTATTTGGAAACACTAGAGTACACTCTTTTTTTTCTCTACATTGTACACTTTACAAGTTTTTGGTTGGGAACGTTAAACAACTTTCCTTGTGGTTTTTTTTGGGACCTTTTTTTTATACTTGGTTTGCATGCTACAGAATTGAGTTTAATTTTCATGGGGTTTTTACTATCTATCTATTATATTGGGTGCATAATCGATATCAAGGGGTCTATTAGGCATTCATTTATCTATTCTACTACTAACTAACTACTTACCCAACATACTCATGGCCAATACAAGATTACAGGTACATTGACTCTTTCCAGTATTGGGACAAGAGAGA
This sequence comes from Arrhopalites spinosus, assembly GCA_034700945.1. NCBI lineage: Eukaryota > Metazoa > Arthropoda > Collembola > Symphypleona > Arrhopalitidae > Arrhopalites > Arrhopalites spinosus. The sequence goes on along the minus strand of JAQIVZ010000156.1, from coordinate 33,599 downwards.
GAGAGAGAGAGAGAAAAAAAAAAAAGCAATAGCTCTAATGGCACTCTTGTATTTTTTTTCAAACACGACTATTTTTTTTTCCTTCCTCGACTACTTTTGCTAGAGAAGGGATTTTTAGGGAATAAAATTGGATTGGTATAATTGCGATTTGTCGTGATACAAGTCAGTTGGTTGTGAATAAATGAAATGGAAGAAATTGAGAGACAGAGTTGTAGTTGAGCTGGATAATTATTGAGTTAATGCGATCTAGGCCATGGTTTTACGCATGTTTAAGTGTTTCCTCCGGCTTTTTTTTAAGTTGATTCCTAAAATTCCACATGCTTTCAATACACTTGCTCTCTTATACCTACACAGTACACACACAATGTTCATCTGTCCTCTCTCTCTCTCTGTGGGACTGTACATAAGTGTAAGCATTGAGTAAATTGGATGGAAATTTTGTGTTGGTCTCAAAAAGCGTGTGTTTGACTTGTTTTGCTCATGATGGTGGTGGTGGTAAGAGAGAGAGAGAGAGTATATGGGATGAAGCTTTGCTAATGTGTTTCTTAAACTAAACTTTCCATATGGCAATCCAGTAATAGAGTTTTTGGTCTTGGGCACATGTGAAGAGGGGAATGGATTAAAAAACGCATTTTCGAACCGCAAAACAAATGTCTGCTCTGGCGCGACTGAAGCTGCACATGAGAGTACTCTCTCTCTCATATATATATATATATATATGTATATGTAGACTTGAACATCCCCTACATTTTTCTATAAAGTCTTCTCGTACATGTTGCATAACTCTAGGCAACTCTTTTATATATCTTATATTGGATTTTTTTGGTTTGGTGAGTTTTCTAGACTTTTTTTCCCTCTCTCTCTCTATGTGTGTGATGGTCGTTTGAGTGGAGGAGTGTAATAGCCTTAGAAAATATAAACATCCGATTTGCTCATAAAACATGCATAGAAGCAATTTTCCCTGGATTCGATCTGAGTGTTGTTGAAGTCGTCGTCTGTGGATGGTAAAGGAAGCTCAGTTTCGGCCTAGTGAGCAATAATTTCTTGACTTGCTCATAGACTAGGACTAGGAGCCCAAGCTACCTAATGTAATGGGCTGGGCTGTCCACCGTAATGAAACATGGCAATGTCATTCTGTCTCGCTCCAGTTGGATTCGTCGTCTTCCTCCTCCTCCTCCCCGTTTCTCCAGTCTCACTTTGTGTCCTTGTGTATGGACAAGTATAGCCACCATCATGTGTGTCTCTCCTCTCTCTCTCTGTGTATGTACATTTGATCATAAAGGAAGAAAATAAGAGAGAAAGGAGACAGAGATGGTATATATCCTCCTCCTCCTCTTTTGGTCGTGGTGGTGCTAAAAGATGAAAGAGAAAAGCGCTTGTACTTTATACAAGAGAGAGAGAAGAAGAAAAAAGTCTAAGACGACGACCAAGACGACGATGGAATGAAGAGAGAGGTTGAAAGTACGCGAATGTTAGAGGGACTATGAGAATTTTTCTGTTGAAAAGATGCTGTTCAATTTTTTGAAGCTGTCGACATATATCAACGAGTTTCTTTTCATAGAGTTGGGCTCCTTTCAGTTTGGCTGAGTACCCTTACATGTGTATTGTGGAATGCTATCCAGCGAAGAAGAGAGAGTTCCCTTCTCTCTCTCTCCTTCTTTTTGCTACTTGTACTTTTTCTCCTCAAAGTGAAAGAGTAGAAAGAAGGAGATAAATAGAAAGGAAATGTTCTCTCATGTTGAGCCCCCAGACTCTTTACAGTAGAATAGAATAGGATGGGATGGAATAGAGAGAGAGAGAGAATAAAAATCAAAGGACATTCATGACTTTTTCGGATTTTAATGGTTCCGGGCAAGTTGAGACTTTGCTCAAGCTCCTTTATTTTTTTTCTCCTTTCCTTCTTCTCTTCTATTTTTCCATCTTATCTGTATAGCCCCAAGTTTTCTTTTAGGAGTTTAACACAAGACTACTACTTCTACTTGTACTACAGTGCTATAGCTGTACACATTTTCTCTATTTTTTTACTATGTTACAAATCATGTTTTTTTGAAAAAAGAATTTCTTCTTATTTTGCTCTTCCTTGTTGTTTGCCCTGGCATCATGACGGAGGGTAATCGGGTTGGTAGAGAAATTTTTAGCCCCATTGTTTTTTTTTGACTTGGATAAGATTTCTCCATTGAATGAATTTTTATTTCATATGAAATGAAATGAAAATACTGAGAGACAGAGAGAGGGGGAAGTAGAAAAAAGAGAGAGAAAAAATGGGAGAGAATGAACTAAATGGTTGTAGCCAAAAAAATCCATTTTATATCTGAGCATCGATAAATTTAGACAGAAAAATGCAAGCGTTGGTTCTCTCTCTCTCTTTCTAAAAGCAAAGCTTCTCCTAATGGCTTTTGCCCTTTACTCATAAATATCCGAGCAACTTTTGTCAACGCTGACTATACCATCAACATCCATGCCAAAATAAAGCACTATTTACCCGGATGATCTTTAGCTCAACTTCATTTTACTCTACTCTTTCTTCTTTCATGTCATGTTATGCTAACTTTACTACATTATCTCTCTCTCTCGCTCTCTCTCCGATCCATTCCTTGCCGCACTTCCATTTTCATCTCTCTAATCCCCAAAAGGTTTGGCGTCATTCCTTTACACATAAAAAATGGTATGAAATAATAGACAAGAGTATTTTTTTTATCTTTTTAAATTAAGTAATTTTTGCATATGGTCATATACCACCTCTACAGTCAATTGAATTGTTGAAAACAAGTCTCTTTTTTTATCGTCCTCCTCCTCCTCAAACTACACAAGTACATGTATCTGTAGTAGTGTACAGATAGAAGAATTACATGTGTGTACTCTAGATTAAAGTTTTTTAACAAATAAATATATTTTTGAAATGGAATATTTGTAGAGACTAGAGACTTTAAAAAAAAGATCTTAAAATATTTGTCGTGAGAGAGAGACAGAGACACTCTGAGTGAAACAATATTTTTTAATACTATAAATTAAAGTATTTTAACTTGACAATCATGTAAATGGATAGTAAGTAAAAAAGTTGCATTGTTTTAATGATGTGAACTACTTGTTATTGATATTTTTTGAAGGGTTGAAAATGTAAAATGAGAACATTTTAACTCTGTGAGCGTGTTCCACTGTTTATCGGGGAGTTGTCTGAAAGGAATTTTTTCCTTGATAATGGCTTCTGTCGGTTCAACATGTAATTGCTGAGACTTATGGTTTGGGGAGATGGAGATGGAGTAAGATGCGTAGGCCTTGTGTGAGAGAGCTATACGACGAGATGAAGGAGAATTCAAAAAACTACAAGGAAAACCATGAGAGAGGAAAGGCTTGTGTGTGTGTTTTTTTTTAATGGAGTTAGAGGAGCTACAAGAAACTCTCCAAGCTCAAGATATTTTCTATAATAAGACTCTCAGCTTGTGTGTCTATGTGTGTGTACGTCTACAGAGTAGACTCTCTCTCCTCACATAAAATAGGCAAGGGAGCATTAAGCTGGAGAAAGGAGAACGGCATGTTTTTAATTTTCCAGTCGCATTAGACCCCGTCGCTCCTTGTGTGCAATTTATCTTAAAAAGCTTTCGGGAAATACTTTTAGGCTCCCTTGTAGTATAAAGACACAGAGAGTGTGTGTGTTGTATATTGGAAGAAAAAAAAGCTCTTGGTTTTTCCAACGTAATTTCACTCAGCTTTCTGCTCCAATGTTGTCTCTCTCTCAAAATGTGTATTGTGTGTATGTATGTGTCGCCTTACTTAAGCACTTATGAGATTTACAGGTACATATTGTCTTCACATTAACAAGGGGCGTACCATGTGGTTTACTATACAAGTGTGTGTATTTTATATATATAGGTGTGACTTGTTTTCATTCATAGAGCCAGAGCCACGTTCTTTACATGGATGTCGAGTTTTTATTTTTTTATTAAAAAAAACATTTTTTTTAGAATAAGAAAATAAGAGGCTTCACATACTTGTATGGGGGTATTAAAAGAAGATGTGTGGTTGATAAAAATAAATATAGGGAGACAATATATAAAATGTAGAATGTGTGTATGGGTAAAAACTGATGGAGTGTAAAAGTATGTAAAAATCATAGAGTATGTATTTGTGTGTATAAATATTGTACACATAAAATCCATTGAGTGTTATATAGGTCTTTATCTCCCTTTATAATCTATAGAGTTTTTGGGTTTGGTGAGTACTAGTGACTTGAGAATGCGACGTTGATGTCCTGAATTTCCATGCATGTATGTAAATATGATGAGAAAGACAGGAGGAAGAGGGGGAAGGTAGTCTGTCTCTCCTTGTATAGATCATTATAGTCTCTCTCTCTCTCTGTCTATGTTGAGCTAAAACTGGTGAGTTTCTCTTGTACGAGGTGGATATTGATTTTCAATGAGATGTTGCTTAGGCCCCTTGTATATATACAAAGAGTAGCTCTTGCATATGAAACGGTTTTGATTCGCTTGGGTCGTCCGACTCTCTCTCTCTTTGAGTGTGACTTAGCTCCGGTTCGGTTCGGTTAGTTTTGTGTTTGTACGGGGTATTTTCCCATTGAAGGTTGGTAGTAGTATGAGAGAGAGTATTTTTGGTGGTACTAGTTGGTTCGCTTCCGTTCAGTCAGTCTTGGGTTGGGTGAGTGTGGAGTGAGTTTGGTTGTGTGTGTGTGCTGGCTGGAGAATGAAGTGAAAGTCTATAGACAGATGGATGGTAAGGTTTTTTGGTGAGTGTCGGATGGATTCGTGATTCGGTGGATGGAGAAGGAGAACGACTGCTGCTCCTCACTTTTATCATGAAATATTGCGCTTGCTTCGAAGTTTCCATGGGCACATAACTCTAACTCTGGTTGGTTCTGATGATAGTACTTTGCTCTTTCTGGACAAAATCGACCATTCAGCGAGACGTTTCGATCCAACTCTTCCATTGCATTGCTCTAAGACACTGACGTTTCCTACACATGCAATCCAGTCACTGTCCACTATAACCATCACCTTTCTCTCCCCCATTATACCTTTATGCTCTTTTATATGTATATACCTTTCCAACTTTCTCTTGGAGACTTGAACGATTTCTTCATTTTCCTTTTTACTGTCCAGCTTTCTCTCTCTTTGTCTCTCTGTCTCTGGCATCATTGCAAATTCTCCCCCCTTTCTCCCGTATATCTAAATATAATGTATTATGATGCATAAATTGGCAAATAAATTTTTGCAGTTTATAAATTCAATTGAAAATGCAGTACAGTAGTTATTGAATTTGTAAGGGAGGGAAAGTAAATTTAATTGTTGCTTTTTTGAAATGGTAAATGTTATTGTGTGAAGTATTTCCATTGATAAAAATAAACTGGGAGGAATAATTCTCTAAAGAGTTGGAGGCAGTAGCGGGTTCATACCCGCTACTGGGTAATAAGACAAAAAGTTTTTTTTTTGTTTTATTTCTCGTGGGAGGATTAGATCCATCGTGTTAACCGGACATGCTAATTTTGTTCATTAGAATGGTGTGGTGGAACATTTTGGGAGAGTTGGTTGAGGGGACTGTTTATAAAAGGGAAGCTAGAAAACGGGACGGACCTTCCCATAAGTCATAGTCAAAGTCACACAGGGCCTAAAAACAGTGGAGTAATTGAGTACTGTAGGGAAATCACTATCAGCAATTTAGGGAGAAGGAATGACATGCATCCTCACTACAGATAGAATGTCAAATTGCATACACTCTCTAATGTGTGTCTTGTCTATGGAAAAAAGGAGGTGGTAATAGAAGTAAAGCACATGGAAATTCATAGAAGGGATGTTGAGGTTGGCACGTGTCCTTACATCAGCCACATCTGAATAGAATGCCTGACAATTGCAGATTGTCTGCTTCTGTGTATCTCTCTCTCTCTCTCTCTCTCTCTCTCTTTGTGTGTGTGTTGTTGTGCTAGTGGGTAAACTCACGTTGGGATCTGAGGGCAGGATCAAGGGGACAGGGCCTTATAATCGTCCCTGGGTGAGAGAGTCCAAGCCTTGTATTTTTACTCATTCATCAGTCCAATCAACTATTTATTTATAATATGTAGTCAATATAAAACACACATAACAAGTCATGTTTTCTCTCTCTCTCTCTCTCTCTCTTTATAAATGGCACTTTTGAGTTTTTGGACCATATTATTATTTGTTTTTTCTCTCTCTCGTCATTTGTATGCGAGCACACCACAGTCGTGTATTCTCCGTGAACTTTGACACGTGCTTGACAATGAAGACCTGTCAATTGCAAATGGATTTTACAATTTCTCTCTGTGTAGAACTTGCACTTCTAGCCCTAGTTTCCTGAATCCACTTCTTTGTCGATCTGCATGACGACGAGGATGTCGATGATGATGATGCTTCTCTCAGTTTCAGATTACCCATAGATGCACGATGCACCCAAACAAAATTTTTTGAAACTCCTTCAAACTTTCTATACATTTCTATCCAGACACTTTGGGTTCAATTCTTAGATGAACCAACCAACTCAATGCCAATGCAATCTTAGTCTCTTGGATGTAGAAAAAAAATGGAAATGTAATGATAAGTTGTGTGTGTGTGTAGTACGTACGTGTGTAGATATGAGTGCAGAATAGAGAGAGAAGAATAAAGAAGAAACTGGGGGGACTTTCCATTCCATCGCATTCAATGCCAGAATGATTGATTACATGCATTTTATTTTGACCGATAAAAGAAAAAAATAGAGAAAAGGATGGCAGGCTCAGGCTTGGGGAGCTTGGAGTAAGGGAAATGACAAAATGCTTTTTCTCTCTCTCTCTGTCTCCCTCGTATGCACACCGTCTCCCATTATTTTGCATGCATCAGTATTGATTTTTGATTTGATTATTATGCATGCATACATGCATCCTCTCTCTCTCTCTTTTCTCTCTGTTTTATCCAATCCCCGAGTATGCACAATGTTGATGGACTTGGCATTTCGTCAAAGACTAACTAAAAATAATTTTCATGAATATTTAAGTTGATTTTCAAAAATTATCTAAAATTATCATCACTGTGCATATTACATTGGACTTTATTTGTCTATCTATATGATTCATGTACATGTAAAAATACATTCATGTCCTCGAGTCTGGTTTGAGTTTAGTGCCAGACGAGGATCCTTTATGCTCATGTCATTTGCAGGTTTTTTCTAGTTAGTCTAGTGGAAAAAAAATGTATTCCCCACCAATCCACCGTTCCTTTCTTTTAATGACGTAAATGAGGGAAAAAACCACAAGTGGAGTAAGGTGCACAATGGACACAATCTGTGTGTACATTTTTTTTTCTATTTGTTGTTGGTTTGGTTTGGTTGGGCTGACGGCGGGCGGAAGTGGGGAATGAATCAAAACATGGGCAAAAATCTTGTGCATACTTATTATACCATGAAAAAAAAAGGAATGAACAAAAAAAAGAGAATTGTGCAGACTCATAGAGCCTCCGTAAAAAAAACTTTGTAATGTCTACGAATAGAGACAAGAGTGAGAGAGAGAGAGGGAATTTATGTATATAACAGAGGGGACAAAGATAGAGAGAATTTTTGTGAAGGTTGAAATAAAAGAATATTGATGTGGAGCGGATCTGTGTATTGGGGCATCGAGGTTTCCATCTGAGTTGAGATTGGGATATGAAGATATCGATGGATAGAAAAAAAGGTCTATCTCTTGTACAGATACTTTTGCTCATCCTGAGTGCTCTAACTCCAACTGCTGCATCATGGAATAGAGAGACTGTGTGGGTGAGCTTTGTTCCTACTCCTCCGTTTGCAAGAGCCAGAATCCTCCTGGAAGAGACAAGCATTATCTTTCAATATAGGACCCAACTGTACCAAATAATGTTGTATCAGCATTGTATTGAATTGGCAACAACTAGTATAACCATATACATCCAACTATAACAAAAAAAATACTAACTCTCTCTCTCTATTTTATATATATGAGATATGAACAAGAGGATACCATTTTCTTTTTCTGGTTCCTTCAATTGTGGAATGGATGTGAATCTTCGAGGTTGTATGCATGAGAAAAAGAAGGGAAAAAAAGTAAGAGAAAGAAAATATCATTGCCATTTTGAGCATTAAGGTCCATCTTCTCATGTAAGAGTATGCTATCACTTTCCATCTCTATATTTTGTCTCGATTCAAAATAACGGGTATAGTATTTCCCCATGTAATGTATATATATATAATAATAGTACCGATATGATTATATTGGATGTGATGGAGTTGGAAAAATGTTGAAATAAAACATATCGCCTGTATCCCTCGTATCGTCTGTAAAAAGCCCATCTTTTTTTGGAGAGATGGATGGATGGATGGAATATGGATTGCCATCAATTTGACTCTTATATAGAGTTTTTGGTTCCACTATACAGCTTTTTTGAGACAAATTTACAGTGATACGAGGAAGCAGAGCGAGAGAGAGAGAGGGAAAAAAGCAAATCAACGAGAAAAGACAAAACGTCTCATGACGCTCAGACACTTCCCTTCTTCTTCCCCTCGATACGTCAAATTGTCTCTCTAATTGATCTCTCACTCTCATCTTCCATCACATGACATGACAACATAAATTACATTTCAAAATAAAACTATTTTCTTTTTTTCTCAAAATTCAAGAAATGTAGAAATCATTTTTTTGAGAGGTAGACTAAAGTACACTTGTAGTTGAAAAGCATTAAATTCATCAATTAAATTGAACATTCATGATTGGGATTGGCAATGGGCATTTAATTCAAGAGAAGAATGAGATAGTAATCTGTAGAAATTGACTGTAGTTTAATAGTATAATAAACAAAGATAATTAATGTTTTGTAGTGTATGCAAATGTATAAATTAAAATATAAATTTATGTTAATCATATCAATTTTTGATTTATTGATTATACAGGTAGTAAACGTGGATCAAGAACTGGTAGTTTTGACGTGCCGCCATCCACCAACCATTCCCGACACTGGGTCCCATCTTCGCCCTTCCCTTACAGTAAGTAATCTGTTTTCATTTTTAATATTTCTATTTTTTATTATTGACAAGTCATCCTCATTTTCAATATTTTTATGAGTTCATAGTTTACTTTAAATTAATATATTAGTTTTTTTATTAATAAACAATTAGTAAATTAAGGTTACTAAAAATGGGAATTCATTCAAAAAAACTCGTATACAATTTTTGTATAGATTTTTTACCATAACCATGTCACATTTTTAAACTTTTTTTTATCTTCTCTTAAACAATCAATAGAGGAGCACTTTGGTCATATTGGGAAGAGAGACTTTGTAGGCAGCACATGGAACTTTTTTTTGTGACTTGGGAAAAAAAAAGTTTACACAAAAATAGTGTAATGGAAAATGCAGCTGAGGTAGTTTTTGGTTAGAAATGAAATTGTTTCTTTTTAGAGAGAGAGAGAGAGAGAGAGAAGAAAATGGATATAAAGGGGAGAAGGGTATTAGAACAAGTCTCGTGTTGCAGGAATCAAGGAACAACATTGAGTTTCTCTCTCTTCCCAATGAAATATTAACGACTTGCACATTTTCAATGTTATGGTAGAAGGACTACCAAAAATAGTGTATGCTTGTTAATTTTTTCCACACAATGTTCTCCAACTTCCCTTCCTCTCTCTCTTGTACAAACCAAGCTTGTATTTTTTTGCTTTTTGCATATTAGGGTAAAGCCAAAGCCATGGCTGGTGATATTGTGTAGTGACTCAACTTTTAAATTCCTTGGTAGTACACACACACACCAAAACAGAGTTGAGAACAACCCAGCAAACCCCAGTCGCACACAGACACCAAAATTTTGTGTTGTATATCTCCATGTTGTAGACTAGAGGCACACAAGAAAATTTACGTAGTCAAGTTGAGGCCGTTTGTCATATGTAAGGAGAGAGAGAGAGATATTTTGTACATGTAAACTAGTTTTAAATGTAGTCAATAGATATAACGGAACAACTGATAATATTCTGTTTGATGATATGTTAGTAAACCAAAAAGGGTTTTCCCATCTCTTCTTTCCTTCTTCTTATTTTTTTTCTCTTCTTTTCTTGACTCTCCGGCATCCATCGCATCGCTCGAGTTGCACATGTCGCCCTGACGACATGGCATATCAGTCTAAGTCTTGGGTTTTTGGTCTCTCTCTCTCTCTTCTTAGAGAGAGAAAGAGAGAGAAGAAAAAAAATTAGGATTGGAAAAAAATTGGAAGGAATTTCATTTTTGGCATGGATCCATATGATCCACAGCTTCATCTTCATCTTCCATCTCTTCTCAACTGACTCAATCTTCTCAAATATCCTGAGTATTCTCTCGTGTCTTGATTTAAAAGTGTCTTTATATTTTATTATGTACATTACATGTCCTTTATTTAATAAATATCACCATTTTAACTATAGTCTAAATCTTTTTAAACTCTATTTTCCATCCATTTAATGTACACTTTTATTTTAATTTTAAATTAGAAAAAATTATTTTCTTTTTTTTCAAGTTCAAGGAAAGAAAAATTTGAGAGAGATTTTAGCCAACTTTTTTTTTGCATGTTGTTCATTGTATCGATACGAAGAGAGGAAGATTAAGTTAAAATGAATAGCAATTGTTGTCCTCATTTGTTTTTGTTTTTTGACTTGAAAACTAAAGGCAAAGTTTGAGTAGAGAGAGAGAGAGGAGTGAAGAGTTGATGAGATGAGAATAGAAGAAGAGTATAGTTTTACAAATGAAATGATGTAGAAGAGTAAGCATAACATTTGAATTGTCGTGTTTTTTCTCTATTGTTTTAAATGCAACAAGAAGACGAGAAGAGAGAGAGAGAGAGACAATTTGACACGGGGTGGAGCCGTTTGAGACATCATTTGACTGATGGACACGCTGACTATACTAAACTGAAAGGGAACATCATCGAGAGAAATAGAATGACGATGTGGACATGACATTGGATTTTGATGAATGAATGAGTTGAATGAGTTTGTCTCTCTCTCTCCTTTCATCTTATGTTCAGCTAGTTATGCACATTTCCATGCATGAGACAAAATACAAAGTCAAAGTCAGAGAGAGAGAGAATAACAAAAACGTTAAATAAATTTTACCTATCAACAATTTTAAGAATTCAAGTTCACAAAGTTTACCTCTCTCTCTCTCTCTCCAAAGAAAATGGTTGATGACAAGAGACAAAGTACCACAAGTCATTTGTAAAGTAATTTGTAATTTGATATAATTGTTAAAAGTCTATAGAAGGAAAGAGAGAGAGAGAGAGATGAAAAAAAGTGCATAAGGTGAGGTCTCTCATTATATTTTCATGTGAAGGTCCATAGAGAAGAGTCCTTATATTTTTTTGGGATTTCATTACATGACACGGTTTCTCTTTTAAGTGGGTAGTGTGGACTGGCAGGGTTTTCTAGGAATTTCATTGAGATTCGGAGAGTCGTGCAGACTACGTGACGATAAAGAAGTTTCTCTCTCTCTCTCTCTCAAAAGAGTTAAAATGAGCCAGGAAATGTCGACTTGGAGTTCTCCTCTTCTTTTTTTTCTAAAAGGAGAATCAACGTTTCCAACAAGCAAACGTTCTAACATAAAACTGTCAGCCAAGTGTGAATTAAATCACATCATACATTGTACTTCAAGTGTGGCCTGTCTCGACTAGGTGCTCACTTGGCTTCCCCGCTTCACTACTTCTTCTCCGTTCTCCTTTCCTTACTTGGTATATAACTATGGAGGGAAAAAAGTCAACTGTAATATGTAGAATAGAATAGAATTTTCTTAAGAGTGTGCCATCCCTTTGCCATACTCTATGAAATGGCTTTGACTTTAACTAGCTACAGCTTATGATTCTGACACGAACGGTCCTATGACTACCCTCCTTTTTTTTCTTCTTCTTTCCTATCTTTCTTTTTTTTGAGCTTTTCTAGAAAAAAAAGTGGTTTTTTGGTCGTCCTCAACATCTCCTCAAATCATCCATTTCCTTCCACATCCATAGTCGTCTTACTTGTCCTCTCACTTTTTTTTTCTCTCTCTCTCTCCTGAATTTTCAAGTTTTTCTACCAAAAAAAAGTTTCTTCTTTTTTCTCCATAAAAATAACCTATATTTTTGTACACAAGAATATATATAGTACCATAAGAAAGCCCTGGTACTTTTCGGATATTTTTTTAGTTATGCCACTACCATCAGCCACCAGGGCTACCTCTAAATGAAAAAGTTACTGTATAATTTCAGTCTACTCTAGAACTAGTGACATTCTAAAAACCAGAATTTTTTGAATAATATTTTTGTACTAGCAAGCAGTACGGAATAATTTTGCCCAGTTAAATATTCTAAATTCTAAATGATGGTCAATTAAAATAAAGACAATAAAGCTCAAGCTCAATTGTTGTCATATTGTTATTGTACAATTATTTAACTGTAAAGATGAAAAAATAGAGAAAAATAATGTGATACATTAAGGACTGTAGTGTAGTCGTAGATAAAGAAAAAGGAAGATGAGGATTTTGATTGGTGTAGCTTTTGTTGTGGGAGAGAGAGAGCGAGAGACTCGTGTCCGCTTCATTGAGCTTAAGTGTATTTTAAGAAATTAATTTGGTGGCTTTTTGGGAGGCAATTAAACTATTTGCTCTTGTTTTCTTAATTGAAAACGAGTCTTGCTCCCCTTTTCAACTATATCATGCATAAGTTAAAGTCTATTGTATAATGAATTCAAAAGTATTTCTCATAAACTTGAGAAGAAGACAGAGTTCATGTACAAGAGTTAAAGTTGAGACCATACATGATACATATGTACATAAATTGTATCCTCCTATCTCTATCTCTCTCTCTCTCTCTCTCCTCTTTGACTCTTATTGTGTGAGTAAAGAAAGTCTGTAGAGAATTTAGAGTATCCTTTTGTGTATATGGATTGTGTGTGTATGTATGTACGAGTATACGAGTAGTGTGGAGGAGAAAAGAGAGGCGGAAAAACGAGGCAATAATAATAAGACTGCGAAGAAAACTTGAGAAGATTAGTTTGACGTCAAATTTTATTTGCATTCCTTGACTAAATGAGCCCTGCCTCTCCTTCCTTCTTGTGTACCATTGTAAACATAGAGTTTGAACTATGCTCTCTCTCTCTCTCTTTTCTATCTTCCTGGTGACTTTTAACAAAGTTGAGAGTCAGTGGATTTTCTCAATGTTAAAATTCCTTTCCCTTCAAGTATCTACTCTCCTTCTTAAAACTAAAATTTCATTCATTTTCACTTAAGCTACTCAACAAAAAAAAATGAAGGAATAGTCGTACTCGTAGTCTGTAGACTAGACAAGACAGAAAGATTTTCATAGAGGTTTTTCATGTCATAATTTCTGATTTATTTCACTTGGTTCAAATTCAATCCTAACCCTTCCTCATATTCTCCCCATAGTTTTTTTGTGTGAAAGAGAGAAAGACATGGGTATTAATAATATTATTATGTTTGATTATCTCTACAGATGATGGGTATTGAATATAATCTCTCCCGACAAAAAAAAAGTTTTTAAGTTTTATTTGAGATGCTCAAGGGTATCTGTATAAAAATTTGTTTGTGAAATTAAAGATTAAATGATATTATTTTACTATAAATCAACAGACAGGGAAGATGATCTCATAAAGAGTTTTTTTTTCTAGAGTCAGTTGATATTACAAATATTTTTTTTTGTCTCTGTCTCTTCCTTCTCCTCTTCTACAATTGGCTCTCAAATATGTGATTTGGTTGTGTATATAGGCAGATGGGTATGTAAGTTGAATGGCAAAAATATAAAATAAATTGTGGACACGTTTCCCATGGTAAATCAACTCCTAAAATACCTTGTTATCTGTACAAGTATCGTTAATGACATTGACTATAATGTGTGTGTGTGTCCCATTTAATTATGGTAATGTGGCAAAGGAAGAACGTGCTTGGTGTATTATTATTACATATTTAAATATATATATATATATAAAATGGCATACAATGTTTGCTCTTGTATATGTACACACACACACACACAATATGACGGTACGGTTCCCATTACGCAAGACATTATAATCCTATAGACAGACCCTAGGAATGAGCCAATAACGAAAAACGGCTGAATTTTTTTTTTTGGAAGTTCCTTCCTTCTCCTTTTTTCTCTTCTTGACTAACTTCTTTCGTCTGTGTGTTGTAAATCTATCTCTTGAGTGAATGAATTCATGCGTGGCATGCCGTGAATTTTTTTTTAACGGAGGCATTGACGACGACGACGACGGCACATGGCATCCCATCACAATCTTCCCAAATACCTGCTTAGTATATTTTGTAACTCTGTATTCAATTTCACTTGGCTACAAATGCAAATGTCGGCATTACAATCCTTCCATACAAATCTAAAATAGTAAACCAAAACGATTTATCCCATGCGTATATTTTTATATATACATTTTGTTGAGTCTTTAACAGTTGAAGAAGTGTGACTTTGCAATAAAAAAGATGGGCTTGTAACATTCAAAAAAGCTCACCATGTCACTGTTTACTTGTGTTCAACGAAATCATTTCAATGTATAAACTCTACTTTCATGGAGATGGAGGAGGAGGGCATTGCAAATATGAGAAGGGAAACTGAAGCCATGCAGCTGTTATAGTCCATTCACAAGAGAGACTTTATACAAGAAAAGGGAAAAAGGGTGATCTGGAGAGACATTTTAATTTTTATGGCGCAATTTGCAACCCATTCTCAACCTCTAAATGGAGTTTATTTTAGGTTAGGAGTGAGACAATTTTTTTTTTGAATTTCTTTTTTTTCTATAGTCATCATCCATTCATACAAGGTTATCTACACACACACACAAATATATGTAGTACATCTTTCTTTATAAATTTTACAGTATGCTTTCTTCTTCTTATAAATCCACATGTACATACATGTGTCCTAAACATGAGTTACCTCTATTTTTTTAAATGGGTGAACGCCTGTTGATAAAATACAAAAAAAAACTCCAACTTGCCTTTCTTTTTTTTGATGGGGCCAAATAACTTTTTTTTTCTCACATTTTCAACTCGACAGTTGTAAAGTGAGCTCTGTTCCACAAGTTCCTTAATAGAAAGATAATGGAATACTGTTTCTTCCACGAAAATAATGTACAATAGTCTCCTTTTTTTCATTACTTGACGAGAATTTCCATAACATCATCACCCATTTTATACAGGGGAAAATTTCCATGTTATATTGTTAGATTGTCTTAATAAAGTGAATTTATACAGGGAGCTGATATCAAGTTGAACTGAGCTCAATGTGGAGAGAAGGAAGAAGAACAAGTTGAGTAATTTAAATCATGTGAATGTATTAGAACAGTCTTGCTTATGTAGGGTAGAACTATACATATACACGTAGTAATCCTCTTGAAATGTGTGTGTGTGAGTGTAGATTTTTTGGCACAATATTTTAGCGACAGTGCATGACATGGAGGTCTAAAAAAGTATAGACTTTTTTTATATTAACATTATCCTGTCTCTATGATACATGTAAAGTTCATTTCATTCAGTTTATCTTTTCATGTTTGGCCCCAGAAAAGAAATGGAGAAGATATAGAATTCATTTGAGAAAAAAGGGGAGAGAGATAGTAAGCATGACATTATTAGATTTTAAAATAAGGCAACTTCATGATTGACTTGGCTGATATGAGGGCAAGTGAGTGACTGGGATGGCAGTGCAGGCAATGAAATGCTGACAGGGTTTCCGAGTTGAATTAAAAATCTTTTATATATACACTTTTTTACTCTCTCTCTCTCTTATAGTATAACATGTTAAAGATATGAGATGAGATGGTGAACGTACCCAGGACGGATGTTTCTGTCTATTTCCATCCTCGTCTTGGTCTTCTTCTTTTTTAACTTTTTTACTCCACGTTGTGCGTTTCTTCCCGTGTTTTTAGTCGAGCCATTCTCCTTGCTATCATTTTGGCACGGATGTCGTCTAGTGTCAATATAATCATCTGCCCGTTTTAGAATGTCGCTCGCTTTTCTTCCACACATCTCTCTCTCTCTTTTTTTATCCTTTGGCATCCCACAATTCGCCTCTCCCCGTCTCTGTGACCGAGAGAGAGCCCCATCGACAAATATGAGTAGCTACATCTTCATCTTGTTAATTTCTAGAGAGAGAGAGAGAAAAAAAACTTTTTTTGTGTATTAAGGAACAGTCCCTCGCATATATTATAACAGACAGAAAAGACTAGGCGTGTAATACGAGAATGAGACAACGTCTCTCTCTCTCTGTCCCTACAAGAGATTCTAAAGCATTGGCACAAGATTACAAATTTTTTTTCTTCCCCCCCCCCCCTCTCTCTCTCTCTCTCTCACTTCAATAATTTGCGTGATATATGCATATTATTCATTGTGGTACGAGTAAATGCACAGACGGCATTCTTGTCATTTGTGTGTCTGCATCAAAATTGAAGCTACTTCTCTCTAACTCTACACAGAGATATCAGCAACAGTAATGTAGTTTAAAGGGGGGAGAATAATAAAGCGGTACTGTTGTGTTGTATGATCCAGAAAATAGAGTTGACTGTTGCCAAAAGAATTACCTAATGTTTCAGAACACTCCATTTATTTTATTTATTATTTTATTCCTTTATTATTACATCTTGTATTCTCTACAATACTATTTTTTTTGTAAGAGAACACCATCAAATTCAAATGTTTTGTCAAACAGTTTTTCTTTTTCATTAAATAGCTAAAAACAATAAAAAATGAGGTGAACTCTCACAGGTCATGATTTTAAGTCATTTTAAATTATCATTCAACCATTAGAATGAGCACTAGGATTCAAATAAAAAAAAAACTTTTCCTGAAGAAAATAAAGGGGGGATGCACAATTTTTTTTGTGTGGTTTTTTGAGAACATGGGGGACATTTTTGACATTCTTGTCCTTTATATTTTTATTTTTTTTCGACAATTGTTCTCCTTAACTCTTTTATTGCTTCACTGATTTCTTTGCTAGATGGCCAGGGCCAGAGTTGGTAGGGTTGGCATGTCAAGCCAGCTGAAATTGTTTGCCTGGTGCCTTTTGTATTCTTCTGGGTCACATAGCCTTGCCATTCTCACATGTCAAACTTTTTTTTTGATCTCTTTAACTCGGCAAGTCGTGCTTCTTGTCATCTTTTTTCCACATACGACTTGCACTCATTTTTTTTGAAGAATTTTTTTTTCTCTCTCTCTCTCTACAAGATATGGAGTTCCACATGATATCCTTTGCCACATAAATATAATATTTTTTTGCTATACCCTCCATGTTTTTTTATTTCTTTTGATATTGTCTATTGAAAAAAAGTAATATCTGTATTAATAAATAAATGTGTGGGATCGCCTTGAGTGTTGAATGTTTGTTGGTCGTTAGTTTTAAATTTCATTTGAGAATTTGATGCTTGAAAATTGTTGAGGCGTGCTCTTTTTGCCAAACAATTAGCAATTAGAATTTAAAATGGAGATTTTCCACAATGACTATCAATCTATATTTAATTGAAATGACTCATCTTCAACTCTCTTTTTTCCCAAGTACTCTAGACGAAATATATTACAATTACATGTGTACATGATAATATTGATGGTTTTAAATCTCAAATATTATTTTACACAAAATAAAAAATAACGTGAGAATCTTTTTTAGTAAAAAGACAGACTTAAAAATATTTATGACTTGTACGCCATACTTTTCCCCTAAAGCATGGTCGATAGAAAAAAAGTACCTTATGTACATGGAAGACATTTTATATAGAAATTTCAAGAGTTTAAAAAGAAATTGTACGTGGGATGATGATGATAATGATAGGAAGAGACGGGCAAAGTTCTAGTGATTCTTTTTTTTCTCTTCAATTTTTTCTTGACTCTTTTGTCTGCCACAAGTTAAAAAATACATCACAACACCGGGTGAGTGAGCCCGTTGCCGTTTTGCTTTTTTTCTTTTGAATGGATTTTAATGGACTTGTTTAATGGTTAAAAAATTCCCCTTGTGTGTCTACGTATTATACAAATGTAGAGTTTTGTATGTGTCTCACTCCTCGCTGTGTGTGTATGTGTCTATATGGTGTGTTTCATATGCTAATGCATGTGGAAAACGACTTTTTGGCTTGGCTGGCATGTCGTAAAACTGATTGTTGATGGCTTATTCGCTTGACGAAACTTTTTTGTGATGTCGATGCTCTTAATGACACTTTGATAACTGGGCTCACAACTTGTATCTCTCATTCTCTCATCTTTTTTTTTATTCTTGTGATACTTTGTTCTCTCTTCTCTCACTCCTTCGGTCTGGTCCCCCCATTTTTTTTAAAACAAAGTTCTTTATTTTATAATCTCTTTGAGGGCTACAGGCAACATCATCATGAGATTGACTTGGGACTGATATTTTTTAAAATTTTTTTGGTATAATTTTCATTTTGTATATTTATATTTAATGTCATGATTTTTATGTGTAAGAAATTCTTGAAAAGAATTTGGATAAAAAAAGTTGAATGTGGATGTGGCTATGGCTATGAAAAAATCGTCAAGATCAACCGCATAATTGTGGTGGTTTAATAGTGGCAATGTAGGCACAAGGCGAGACTAATAGCCCTAGTAGAATACAACAAAGGTACAAAGAGGATGATGATGATGTTAAGTAAAGGTTTCATTTTATATCTTTAGATGAAGTGATAATTTTAGTATTTTAGTTTTATCTTAGATACAATAGTTTTTAAATTCTTCATCTTCATACAAATCTCCATTATCAAATTTCAAAATTGTTAAATATTATTCATTGAAATTTTAATACGGATGACATGTCATGTTAGACAGACATTATATAAAATAAAATAAGTTGAATATAAAATAAGAAAAACTAATAATAAATTAATTATAATGGTCGAGAGCAAAATGTTGTTTGAATTCCTTTTTCTTTTTTTTAATGGTCCAGGTGATGCAAGTAATGCAAGTATTGGGAGTGGTGAAGGTACAGGAGAGGACGACGATGAGGGTAATGGTAAGAAGAACCAAAAGAAACGCGGAATTTTCCCTAAAGTTGCCACAAATATTTTGAGAGCCTGGCTATTCCAACATTTAACGGTGAGTACTAGAACCACCTTTTATTTTTTTAATTATTTTTCTCTTTTAATTTTTCCCTCCAAAATATTTATTAATATTTTTCGCGCAAAGTCAACGTCATTCAATCTCCCTTGTGTGTACCTCCAAATTCCAAAAAAAACATAAAATTTAATCTCGATGAGACAGTAGTAGAGTTTGACATCAAGTGTGATATTAAATTGGAATAATATATTAAGATATAAGATCTCAAACTCTATATATATATATATATGGTCAGTATAATGTCCCACTATAGTCTAACCCTGTAGTTTATGTGCAGAGCTCAAACTTATATATAAAGAAAAAGAAAGTAGAAGAGAAGGAGAAGGAAAAAAAATCTTTGGCACCCAACCGGAACTTTCGCTTGAATAAAAGTATATCTATAATATACAATATACATACATGTATATATCAAGTACATTTTCCTAGTAAAGTGGACCTTTGTATGACATTCCCTGACAAAATTTTTAGTTCTTATATTTCATATTCCACGTTTTTATATAATAATAATACATACTCATAGTAGTAGTCATGATGAAGATGAGGATGACAATATACAGCATATATGTATATAAAATATAAGAGAGAGAGAGAGAAACGGATGGACATGGCCATGTTAAAACGCTGGTCTCGCCACCCATGACAGACTGATGAGATAGCAAGGAAAAAGTGGGAGAAAGAGAGAGAGAGAGAGCCAAAACTTGCTCGAAAATGTTTTTTGGCCAAAGAGATGGGAATACCACTAAACTTCCTGTGTTTCCGCGCCATTAGGTCTCACTCTCTCGAATGCTGACTCATATCACAACTGTCTCTTCTTTTCTCTTCCATCCAGTAGACACTTGGTCTGGACTTTAGAGATCGGGGAGAGATGAATAGATGGATGATATTATTTTTTTTCTTCTTAGAATATAATATTAACATGCTTTCTCTTCCCTACATCTCTCTCTCTCTCTCTCTCTCTCTCTCTCTACTTTTTTGAGGAGTTTGAGTACAATTTTCTATTGGCTGCATGGCTAATTTTTCTTCTAGTTTATGGGGAGGGAATGAAATATTTTTATTTAGTCTCTCTCTTTCCCATTTTCTATTAAAAATAATTGCAACAAGATGACTCCTCATATGTACCCCACTAGCAGTTGTCAAAACTCTCATTGAAATGTTTTTTAGGGAGAGAAAATGAAATTTTTCACTTTCAAATAAAATAAATGTTGTCAAAAGTAGGACTAGTATGAGGTTTATAAGTATATTTGTAATGTATTGTGTTGGACAGGGGAAAAAAAGAGCCAAGGATTATAGACAGATTGAAAGACAAGTTGGAATCAAGAACGGATGAGGGAGGTTGAAAATATGTAGTCTCTTTCTCTCTCTCTCTCTCTCTTGGCCTGTCTATCTTGGAAACAAACAAAGTGGTCGTCCTGTTTCATGGATTTTTATGGCTTTTTAAAACCTCCCTTGGAGTTTGTTTTTTAACTTCCGATATTCAAGTGGAACCATAATAGCACTATAAAAATCCTAACAGTCCTTTTTTTAGATGAGTCTCCCTGTCCAAACTGAATTTTTTTGAGGGGGGCGACACTCATTCGTATTATACACGCTTTTTTATAAATTTTATTCTATATGTATTTGTCATTTTATTCCTCTTGTCAAATTGTACAAAATGTTGGTTCCATTTCTATGCGTAGAAAAAAAGAGGAATTTTTGTTGGGTGATTTTATATGGACATAGGATAGAAAATAGTGTTCAAGTCCGGGAGGGAATCGAATTATTCCTCTCTTGACAAGCATTTTTTTCCCCTTGACTTTTGTTGCCAGGGTCATTTCCCTGAGATGTAGGATTTTCATTGAATATTCCTTTACTTACAATATCCTTCTTCCTCTTTTCATGGATACATAGGGATGCATAGCATAGAGAGAGAGAGAGAGAGAGATGATACAAGTGACAGGACTGTTCTCCTCTCGGTTGGGCTAGTCTCCCCAAAATTTGGTAAAATGTTGCACAATGACATGGGAGATCATATAGGAAATCACCGGGACCCAAGGGTACATGTATAAATGGAATGGATATTGCCATGTACCAAGAAAAAACTTTTTAGTCTCCAACTCTCCATTCCCTCCTTCTCTGTATAGAGACATGGGAGTCATGATGATATTGTCATGCTAAAGAAAACTAGTCGAGGTTTTTTGGTTATGGAATATGAGGAATTTGAGTGAAACATGAGGATATTGCATCATGTACTATATATGTAACATAAAATACAGAGAGAGAGAGAATAGTTTTGTTGGATATTTGAGCCTTGGACGCAAAACCCCTTTCCAAACCATTTCCAGTCAGTTTTGAGCCAGGAAATGGTCCCGGAAATGAGTACATAGAAAGTCTGCTTGTGTGTGCCAGCTAGCTTACATGGACTTGTACTACATGGCCATTATTAGGGAATGGCAGGAACCTTGATTTTCACAATTTTCATCTTTTTTTCCATTCCCTCTTTTTTTTCCTATCCATTGTTAGACCCTACTTTTTTCTTATTATTTTTTTTTGTCTTATTCAAACTTTTATCCCCCCCCCCCTCTCTTCATATATACAGCTAAATTCCATTTGATAGTACAACTTGATTTAAAAATATTTAATCAAGAGAATTAATTAAAATACAAATACACTCCTCAAAATTTTGCAAGTTGTATCTGTACAGTAAAAAAAATTAAAAAATGTTCACTAATTTTGTCTACATGTCCATTATGGTGGCATATGAAAGAGGGGCTCCTCTCTCATAGAGGAGTAGAGTGTCAGTGTTGAATTGTTGTTAGGTTGATTTTTGAATAGTAAAAAAAATTCCATGGTGTCAAACAACAAATAGTCAGTCACATTTCAAGTTCACTTGAGTTCATCAAAAACGTTCAGTTCAGGTAGCGGGCCACTCATGCTGACTAGTGACTACTGACTACTCCTTCACCCCACGCAATAAAATTTATATATATAAAAAAAAGAGGAGGAGGAGAATGATAAAGGATTGAAGAAGAAACATGAAATTTATTTGACGCTGCATTTATTCATTTTATAAATTGACAGTACTAGTCCTTTTTCTTTTATTAAGTCTTTACTTTGTACTAGCCGAAGAAATAGGAAGAGATGAGAGGCTCCTTGTCTTGTTAAGGGCCGTGCGTTTAGTTCTAGGAATAAAATATTATATTATCCCATAAGGGGGATGATGAGGATAAAAAAAAGAGAGGAAAGATTGATAGAGCATGTGGAAGTAAGACAGTGGATGATTTCAATTGGTTTCATTCTGAATGTAATGATCACGAGACGTCTGACAAGAATCCTTGTAATTTGTCAATCTGCCAGCTTTTCTTCAAGTACTTTTGACATGCCATTATAATGTTGATTGTTGCTGTACTCCAAACTAAAAAGAAGAAGAAGCGTTAGCTTGTGTTGCTTCTGTTGTTTCTTGTAATATAAAAAAAATCCCAATTTTTTTTATTCACTCTGTCCTTGTTGACTGGATGGCAGCTTATGGCAGGTTTGAAGCAGAGGGTAGTTCCAAGAGTGAACTGCAGGTTAAATGAATTGCAAAAATTGCGGGAATAAAGACTTTTCTATTGTACACAATTCTAAAGACATAACTATGTATGTACATCTCTTCAAGCTGTATTCGTGACTATAAGTGTGAGTACAGACAACAACAAGAGGCAGGCCGAAGGTCATGTAGAGAACGAGTAGAAATAAAGAAGTTTACGAAGAGAGAGAGAGAGAGAGACTGGAAGTTGAGAGAGAAAAGGGAAAAGTGAAGAGAGAATCTCTGAACTTGGCAAAATAGAATGGAAAACATAAGCAATTTGACTAGAAGAGACCGACTTGACATTTGACATGATTTGCATCCACCAACCATTCTCTCCTCTCTGAACCTTACTTAGAAAGCTATTGAAATTTTTGTACATGGTTTATGTATAAGGGAAGGGAGTGAAAAGGGAGAGATTTTTTATATATAACTTTTCCTCTCTCTCTCTCTCTCTCTCTGTATGTACAAGGGAGAAATGTAGGAGGAAGGAGAAGGAGACTGGAAAGATTTGAGGAGAGCCATTATAATGCAAAACGCGGAAGAAAAGAGCGATATGAGAGCGCAAAATGTGGTAAATGATGCGACCCCCTGAAGACTGAGAGGATCCTTCGCTCACTCGCCTCATATTCCACAGCATTGAATACTTCTCTCTCTCTCTCTCTCTTGTATATAGAAATATTCTGTATATAAAGTTTGAGCGCGTGGCAGTTGCCTATTCTTGAGCTAGCGGAACATGAAACATGTAATGCACACCGTTATCTCAAACCCCCTAAGAACCAACAAGAAGAATGACAAAGATATAGACAAAATCTTGAAGAATCATCTTGACTGAGGCGGATAAAATAGTCAGAGAACTAGCACAACTGAACCCACTCATGTCTCTCTCTCTCTCTCTCATCGTCACTTGTATCGAGTTGGAGGTTCTCTCTTTTTTTGGGATGTTACAAGAATTTTTCAGATAGATAGAATAAATTGCATCGTCTTAAGAAAAAATAAATCTACATTTGGTTGTGAAGTACAACGAGGTCTATATCTGTACATATATGGACTAAAAGCAATGTAGAGAAAAGGAAGAATGAGAGTTTTTTTGGCAAAAGAAACTATGTGTGACTACATGAGAGAGAGAGAAAATTTTGAGAGAAAAGAAGGCCAAGAGATTGGTTGTAACGGAACGGTTTTTTTGGACTTGTAAAAGAGAAAGTAAAGAGAAAAGAGAAGCTCTCTCGTTTCATTTTTCCAATGGAGATTTGATATGATGGAGGAACATCATACTCATACGGAGACGTTCGAGTCGTGTAACATCAGAGTGTGTGAGACAGAAAATGGGCTGGAATCGAGTGAGAGAAAAAGAGACGAAATTGCAAAACTCGTGGTTCTGATCTTTCGGAATGGCATGTGATGTATATCTTGCTTTTCTCTAGAGGAACTTGAATTTCAATTTGGGGGGCTTCATGCTTTCTCCTTCCCTTTCTCCTCCTCCTTTTCTCTTACAGAAACCTTCTCCTCCTCCATCTCTCTCTCCTTTCTCTACTTTCTACATTTAACTTTTCTATGGCTACATACCATCTCCCTTCGTTTTTTTGTCTTTTCTCGGATTCTTAAGAATACCAAGAGGAGGGAAAGCTAAGAAAGCCAAGTTTATAAACAAAAACTACAAAACATCAGCTCATTCTTGCTCATCCCTTTTTTATTTTAACTGTTTCCATTTTCTATTTTTATTTTCTCTTTTTGGACAATTTTATATTCACTTAAACTTTCTCCGTGTTTTTATATTTTGCAAACTTTCTTTTTGTTGTGGGTCTTGTTTTAAAATAGAAAATAAAATTTTGCTCAAAAATAACAAATAAATGTTGGACGTGTGTCCACTACACTTGACATTGACAAAAGGACCATGGTCTTGTTTTATTGACAAGGAGAGTTTCTACCTCTGAATTATTTGGATTTCATACAAACTACCTATACATAGGTTAGGTAGGTACACAAGTATGTACATATACATTTTTTCAAGATTTTCTATTTGTGTTCGACCTCCTGAATTATTTAAGATGCTCTCCATTTGATTTCGTGCTGATTCATTTTTTTTCTACATGTATCCACTATCCAGTCTCCACAAAAAAAATTTTACATGAAGAAAAAACTTGCACTATATGCATATAACCCAAATTGTACAGAGAGAGAGGGGGAGGGTGGATGGAAATGTATTATTTTTTAAGCAAGGTAAATGTATTCTTGTGTGTTGCCACAAGAAGGTTCTTTTACTATCTCTAAAGCCATATTTTGGGACAAGTAAAGCACACACACACACTTACTCTGTCGCTCTTCTCTATCTTCTGATAGGGAGTATGAATTGAATGCACTCAAGGAAACTCTAGAAAAAAAAATCGATACGACTAGATAAGCACTAGTTGGATGGATATGGATGGTAGTGGTAGTGGTAGTGGTGGTGGTACTCAACTCAACTAGATTGTATTGGGGATCACAATATTTTCCCCTCCTTTTTTTTGGTTTTGTTTGTAAAACTTTCTCTCTCTATTGAATATGCGGACGTCGTGTGTTTTGAGACTATAGTGCGGATTTTTTTGTTTGGTGTGGGGGATGAAGAAATGTAAGTACCGTAGGTACCCTTTTATTATCATATGAGGTGATGCTCCTCTCTTTTTTCTAGAGGTGTAAGTCTATAGGATGGCAAGCTAGGGGTGTAGCGTCAGTGCTAATAGTTGTAAACACAGAGAAAAAAAGAAGAAAGTGTGTGAGTGTATGGTTATTTCATATAGAGAGAAAGTGTGTGTGAGGAATATATAGAGAGGGGTGAGTACATACAATTACATTAATATAAGGCCACACGCATTGGAGGGACAAGGAAGGCATTTCTCATTCAACATTTAATGTCATTCAACATGAATACGGGAAACGATGTCAGTCGAAAAGAAGAGAGAGAAAGGATCGTTTGACAAATGTCTCAGGATGTTTCATCCGAAGCTATCCAATCATGTTAGAGCCGGCCTATCTGAATTAGATTCCTCGTCCCTTCTCAATAATGCAGAACAAACGCTACTTTATTTCGACTCCGTGAGGACATCTCTTCCTTTTTCCTTTCTTTTCTCATTTTACCCTCCCTTTCTCTCTCCTTTCTCCTCCATTACACCATTCAAACTACTTTCCCTTTTCTCTTTCTCTTTTCCTCTTTTTTTCTGTCAATAATGAAACCAATCTTGTTTCTTCTTTTTAACTTTTTTATGAAGCTTCAAAAACCAATTTTTGGGGAGGAATTTAAATTTTTTTTTTGAAAAAATTATTTGAGAGAAATAAATATTTTGAAAAAAAAGAATAATAATTTTGGGACATTTGAATTGAGAAAAATTAATATTTAATTTTTAATTATAAATTCAAATTTATCACCCACCTTGTACAATATTCTTTTTTTGAGGGGGAGAATGGGGGGAAGAGATGAAATAGTTAATGGAATTCTTGGTTCTACACTTGTCACCCTTTTTTTAACTACAGTTTTGTGTTTTTTTCCTCCTTTTTCTTATTGGTTTGTTGAATTTCTGAGAAAGGGATCCTCTTGCGTCAGAATCTCTTTTTTGTGTGTGTGTGAATTTTCAAAATGGTTTTGTCCACATTGAATTGGATGCTCCTCCATAGTATTTTTTTTCCTTCTGGTGTGTCTTAAAGGAATGTTACTCCAAGTGAGAGAAAGCCATGCATACATGCATGAGTCCTCAGGAAAAGAGAGAGAGAAAATAGAAAGGAGTTAAGGGACTACAAGTATGGGCGTCTCTTTTTCTCCTTTCTCCTGTTGTTGCTCGTAGTAGTTGAATCCGGAGAGAAATAATGAAAAAAGGAAGACTATGAGATAGAGTGTATGTTGGAGAGAGAGAGAGTGAGAGTGAACAAGACTTGAATCCCGGGGAAAAGAAGGAAGCATGGAGACTGGAAGATGAGGAAAAGAAATTGGTTTTCTAATATAAGATCAGCGATGTTAGACTGCTCATAAATACTGCCTTGACAGGTTATTCTAAGGCGGCTGCCTCCATTTTTAAATCTCAAGTGGGAACTCTCCTAGCTTTTCTTTATAACTCTCCGGAGATTTGAAACGTTCTCTCTCTCTTTCTCCATACTCTCATATGCTTTTGTCTGTACTCTCATACTACATTCATTTTATACCTTGAAAATATCCCTTTGTTTTCTCTAAATATCCACACACACAACCTCCCCCCCCCCTCTCTTTTTGCAAATTTTACATTTCTTAGTAAACGTTTTTTTTTAGTCTGTACACCTTTGTAGTTGTAGTACATTAACATGAATATAGGGTCAAAATTCTGGTTTAAAAAAAAGAGATTGCAAAATTTTATGCTAATTAATGTACCAAACTGTACACATTATGAATATGAGCTTCAAGTCTGAAAACAAGCCCACATGTATTTTTTAAAAAAAATGTTTTATAGGGTGTGTGGTGTATGTCTCTCTTATAGTGCCAAATATAGGACACTCCTTTACCTTTACAACTTTTTCTCTGTTTGTGTTCTTCAATAAGAAGAATATAAAAGATTTGCAAAAATGGAGTGGTGGACTTTGTATGGAGGATTTTGTTTATTTTTTTTGAGAGAGGTAGATGTAAAAAAAATTATTTTATATATTTTGACATTGACATTGGTATGCCATGTCACTTGGTCTGATATGGAGTAGAAAGTTGAGGGTTAGTGAGCGCCTTGAGGTTGAGTGTGTTGAGCCATCATTTGGGAAGACTGACGACTATCACACTATAAAAGACGAGTGTAATAATTTCCATTACTCGTTTATGGGCGTCGTATAAACGTTTCGTTGAGATATAATACGAAATACCAAAGTACGTCAAAAAAACTGAGAGCAACATAATATTCACAAACTTTTACATGTCTCTCTTTTTCTCTCTGTCAATAATCTTGTTGTATCACTTTGGTCACAGCCTCCCCACCTCTTTGCCTCGTCACACAAAAAAATAGTTTTTTTTTGTACAACAAAATGCTTTATGACCCATCAACTAGAATTGAGTACTTGAGGCACTTGTTGTTTTCTGCATGAGATGTGGAATGAAATAACAAATAAAATTTGAGCCACAATTGAGACCCACAATTTTCGAGGGGGTTGAGATGTATAAAGTTGAGAGCTAAAAAGCGGGTAGTAAAAAAAAGACTGGTACTTTTTATTTTCATATTTTATACATATGCCTCTAAAAACTTACATTAGGTCTACATTTACAGTCTACATATATATATATATGGAAGACTAGACAGGGAGGGAAAAAAGAGTAAATTTTACCCGGACCGAATTTTTTTACATTGAGTGAATCAACATGATACTAGTAGACATTCTGTAGAATAGATGATGAGTTCAAGTTGAAGGCAAAGATGGAGGAAGATAGAATAAAAAAGAGTTTTTGTCGTGATGCAACTTTTTTTTAAGGAGAAGACCAAGAGACTTACGTGTTGCTCTTGCTTGCCGTGTAGACGACAAATTTTTATTATTGCTCATTGGGTGATAAAATATTATTTCTTTAGTCTGCCAGAGACGAGTAAAAAAATGGGAGAGAGACCCACGAAGCCAGTTACTATCTCCCATTTAACTCTTCTTTTTTTTGCTCCTCTCCCTGTGCATCTGATATCTTTATTGTGCATTGTGAATATTTATGTGAGGCTCATGTGTCAACATTTTTTTTGCTCTCTCTCTCTCTCTGTCATTGTACATTTACTACAAATGAGGAGAGGGGGGAACTTTTGTCATTGAGCCTTGCATTTCATTCTTTTACAGACGTACAGTGCAACATTTTTTTAAAAAAAATGTTTTAGCAAAAATATTTGTAAAATATAGTGGCAAGGCATAACAGGTACAGAGATGTGGTTGGTTGATGGTGTCTAATATAAATTATAATATTATTATGATTATTTAAATTCTTAGCTCCTTGTGCCCTGAGTCAAGTGTCTTGTTCAAAAAAATGTGACTGTGACTGGTACTGGTACTGAAAAGAGTTTTAAGGGGAATGGATATGTAGAAAAATAAATAGAAATTACATTGTATTTTGTATTTTATTAACATGAAGGGAGCTTACATTTCATTAGATGGTTAGCATTGGTTGAAAGAATCCATGGCATGGTTAGTTTGCTATATGCTACTTGCTACGGCACTCAAGCTGTTTTCACAGTAATTTATTTACTCACTAGAATATTTCTCTCTCTCTCTCAACTTTGTCAACTTCTGTATTTGTCAAATGTTTCAAGAGTACGAGAGGGGACAATGTTGTCCTCGTAAATATAGACATTTTTTTTATCCTGTTGATATTTTATTAGGATCCTTCATCTGATTGCATAGTTTTGTTATAAGAAGAAGAAAAAAATAATTTTTTTTGTATCTGTAGTTGTGCATGGATTTGTCAAGGACCGGTTAGCTTTGTCCTTGTTCTCTAAATTTATTAAAGTTATAAGACTGACTTACGACGTCATCCTTTTTTCATACGATTAAATCCTCAGTTGGTTGCAATTTCACTCTTTCTATTTTGTGTACATATATTTTATGTATTTGTACACACACATGCAAGGTAAATGCATTCCATGTAAATATACGACACAGAGAGTCTATTGGGGGTCGACATTTCAGTTTCTTGTTCATCTTCCTCTCTCTCTCTCTTGTGAGTGTATGATCAAAATGCGTGATACTTGAGAGAGAGAGAAGATGATCAAGAGAACAACAAGTTTGGTCTAATGAGAATAACAAATAGAAAATTTTTTAAGGTATTTCTCAGCAAATTGTCTAGTACAAGAGAAAAAAACATCTCTCTCCTTTTTTCGTAAAAAGAGTTGGAAAAATAGGAAAAATAAACCCCATGTTACCATGTAATTAGATATTTTGGATGGAATTTCCAGGAATTCCAATGGAAAAATCGTGAGCACATGTTTTTGTCTGTGATGCTAGACTTGTGAGATGGAATGTAAGAGAGAGGAAGATACGTACAGGAGCATAATAATCATGACAAGAAATGAAAAGAGAGAGAAAAAAAGTGTGTACACCTTATTACATGCTGGTACATTGTTCTCTTAAGTAAATATAAATACAATGTAACATGTACTACAAGTGGTAGAGGGGTAGAAGAAGAATATGGAGAAAAAAGTAATTCTGATGTGTACTGTACTTATGATATGATTAGTAGTGTTGGTCACTCACGACGTTTTTTTATATGTCCAAGAGAGAGAGAGAAGCTTAGAAGGAGGTGGCCAGAGAGATTTGTTCATTTTGGGAAATTGTTGAGATATCCATTAGGAAGTTGGCGGGATTAGAGGGCGGAGGATGCGAAAAAATGCATTTTCTATTCTCTCTATCTCTCCCTTTTCCTTCTATGACTGAACAGACAGAAGTCTTCTGATTACGTCTACTACTACAGGCTCATTGACAGTGATGAGAAGAGATTTAAGAGAATCTCAGCCGCCGCCAAGGTGCTTCGTCCTCTCTCTCTCTCTCTCTCTCTCTCTCGTGTACTCTTGGTGTGGTACATGCTGACGAGGCAAAACTCTTTTGTCATTCCTTTTCTTTTCAAAAGTCAGTCCTTTTTTTATTATTTCCCTCTCTCTCTGTCTCTGAGAGATCTGAGACTTGGCCTGTATATTATATATCCATTAGAATGTATGAAATTTTTTTGTATATAATATTTATCTTTTAAATATGTTTCATATCACATATTTAAAAAAACTAGTGGTATGTAGTAGAGTATAATATAATACACTTAATGTTTTGTTGTCCTATGAAAATGATGCTTAGGTAGTTGAATTTCAATGGTAGAGTGGGGTTTATTCTTTTTTTTGCCTCTCTTATCTTTATCTTTATTTGAATCGAGTATTCAGTAGTAAAGGCAGGCAAGTAAGAAAAGAAGATGAACTTGTAGGATAATGCACCACCATCCCAATCCCTAAAAAACCAAATGAATATGAATCTCTCTCTCTCTCTGTCTGAAAAATGCCGAGTAATGTACTCCTTTTTAGAAATATTCTCTGGCTGTGCCTACCATTAACACGGAGAATAGGAACAAGTGAGGAGGGAGGGGGGATTGAGGGTGGAGGATAATGATGCAGTGATTAGGTTGTACAAGTTGTGCAAACGGCTTCATAACGAACAAAGCTTGTCATTTTCTACGGTGCCGATAAATACTTGTCTCTCTCGTCTCATCTCTTGGACGTCCAGGATGGTTTTTAGACGGGAGGAGGGAATGGTGACCGACGCGACGCGTGCTCTCTTAATTCTCTCTCTGTGTGCTGACTCTTCAAAAAAAAATAGAATCCTATCTCTTCTCCACTCAAGCGCTTTTTCTTTTCAAACAAATCTATACAGATAACATGTACCTATATATATATATAGTATTTTTACTCTCTTGATTTCTCTTGACTAGCACCCAAGCCCCGGAGCAATTTTCTAGTGTCTTGTATGGAGGTATTCAATAGTAGGTTTTAGATAACAATAGGAGCTGCAATCACATTTAATTTCAGTGATTTACAATTTTCAATGGAGAAAAAAATCTTGTTGCTCTCGTCTTCTCTCTCTCTCTTGCTTGTGGAGTAAAATATTTTTAGTTGCAAGTTGAAAGCCAAGCATCTTTTCGCAGGACTGGGTGCGGCGGGCCGGATGCTTAAACGAGCCTATTATTATCATCACACGTCTATTGAAAGATGAAATGATAATTTTCACACCTTTCTGATTTACCAGTTAATCACTTCTCTCTCTCTCTCTCTCTCTCTCTCTCTCTCTCTCTCTCTAACCTCCTCCCTTTTTTGTACTCTTTCAACTATTTTATAATCTTCTCTCCTCTTATATATTACAACTGTACAGATAGCAGATCAAAAAAGTTTTCATCTTCTTTTTTTATTTCTTTTATAAGAGGAGGAGGAATTTACATGGAAAAAAATAAAAATACAGACTGTAGTCCTCTTTTTTTGTTCAATAGTAGACACACACACAAAAATATTTATACAAATGTGATATCCCCTTTTCAAGGATTTAATGTACCATGAAATTTCATGATGACAAAATACGGAGAAATTCGTATTTTATTTTTTTAAATTTAAAACTTTTGGCAATAAAAATATTTAAAGTAGTCAAATATTCTATCTCTACAAATACTTGGAAGATTCTTGATGCTTTTTTTACATAATAATGAGAAGGAAGAGAGAGAGAGAATTTTAGAGTAATTTGAAAGGATGGCTAGAGAGAGAGAAGAAGAAGAGAGTGACAGGCTCAAAATATGAGAAATTCATCATAGGAGTGTCGGTTGATAATGACATTGCCTTGCGTGGAGGCGTTGATAGTACAAGAAGGAATGAATGGGCATTCATTGCGCACAGTCTCTCTCTCTCTCTCTGCCTCTCCGGAAAACATTAACTCTTTTCACGATGACTTGACACCCCCCTCTCTCCTCTTTTTTGTCATTATTCTCTCCATGTTACATTGTACACCAGACAGGGAGATTGTCATTTGTGCAAATAATACAAAACACTTCACCTAAAACATACAAAACTGCCACTACTACTAAATGACGGCCATGTTGTTTTTCCCCAGTCTCCCAAAAAAAACTGACAATTTTGACTCTCCTCTCCACTACAGTTGACTCTTTCCAAGAATTGTCAATGTAAGCGTTTAATATACCCGTCTAGCTTTTACAAGGAATTAGAACAGTAAGGAATTTAGTAGTATTTGATGATGATGATGTTGGCAAAAAAAGAAAAGTCAGCTGAAATAAAAAAAAAACTGGAGAGAGAGAAAAAAAAAAGAGAAACTCTGGGGAAAGGCTAGAAGGCGGAAGGTCGATTGTGAAAAGAAAGGAAAGTTTTAACACGGCGCATTTCTGTTTCCCACTGAATATATATTTTGAGTCTAAATAGATCCACTAATATACTAAAGTGTGTGTGGTGCAGCATGGGATTGGGCATGAGAGATGAGGAAGAGGCTTATTATAGGAGAAAATGAAATGGATTGATATACTCACACACATACATGTACCATTTTATATATATATATAGATGAGAGTACAAGTGAAAAGGGAAAAGTGAAGAGAGAGAGAATGCTGTGTCAGATATCGCATGTCAAAGCTGTCAAAGAGTGACACACCTCCGAACGTCATCAGCTCCCTTCTTATTAGAAGACCTATCAATAACAGGAAAAAGTCGGCATTTAGACTATACACTCACATTTGAGCACATTGAGAGAGAGAGAGAATATGTATACAAAATGGAGACAACTCTATGTTTTATTGCCAATGACAAGTGCTTATGAGCTATATTTTTAGAGGTGGCTATATATGTACAATCCACACTTGTGTATTAATCTGTGTCGAATTTTATGACTACAATGAAAAAAAAAACTTTTTATGTCTAGTTCTGTTAGAAATATAAAAAAGGGGTTAATAAGGGAGAAGTGATTGTTAGTAAAACTTGTGGGTTGTACCGTACGGAAGTTATGTGTAGAATTAACGAGCTTTTGAATTTTTGTCCCATCTCCCTCCATTTTATTTGGGAGTTGACGAGAAGAGAGAAATTTGACGGGAATCCCTCTTGTACACTCACTCGTACACGTACTTGATTTACAAGTGTACAATTCATAATCATAATTCACATTGACCAGCTCTACTATTACCTTCCGTACTTGTGTATTTGTCCTCATTATATTAGGAGCTAATAATGAGAACACTAAACTACAATGCTATTAGAGAAGGGGGAGTCTTCATGACATGTGTAGTTGTCACTGATTGACTATAAGGGACATTAGAAATTGTTAGTAATAAAGCGATAATATACACATAGTTAGCTAATGCTAAATACAACAAGGATTTTTCTCAGCACACGCACAATTCTTGTTTAGACACAGGCCCGTAGCGTCAAAATTTTGGAGGTGTCGGTAGACCATGAGGGCCCGGCCTTTTTGGCAGGCCTGGCACTTTTTTGGGCCTTTTTTGTTCATTTTGG